>JANAVB010012406.1:0-29646 GCA_029216955.1 Iris pallida
CCAATAGCAAATGCAATATCGGGTCTGGTTCTATTTGATATGTACATAAGGGACCCTATCATCTGTGAATATCTATGTTGTTCTATAGGTGATCCTTCATTCTTCTTGAGGCCAACATTACTGTCATAAGGAGTAAGGGCAGATTTTTTGTCAAAATACTCAAACTTTTTAGCATTTTCTCAATTGAATGTGCTAAAGATAGAGTATAGCCCTCTTTGCATTTGGACACTTGTATTCCTAGGTTCAAGTTGGCTTGCCTAGGTCTTTATATCAAACTGGTTAGATAAATAATTTTAGTGTTATTTATCAGTTCCAGTGAAGATCCTAGAATAAGGATATCATCAACATACAAGCATAAAATGACACAACTTCTACCAGAATTTTTAGAGTATATACATTTGTCATACTCATTTGGCAAGAAACCATATTCTATAATCACTTTATCAAATTTGTTGTGCCATTGCTTGGGAGCTTGCTTTAGGCCATAAAGTGATTTTACTAATCTGCAAACTTTCTTTTCTGACCTTTAGCAATAAAACCTTCAGGTTGCTCCATGTAGATCTCTTCTTCTATCTCCATTCAAAAATATTGTTTTACATCCATTTGATGGATCAGCATGTTATGAATGGATGCTAAGGCTAGAAGGGTTCTAATAGAAGTAATCCTAGCTACAGGAGAATATGTATCAAAATAATCTAATCCCTTTTTCTGAGTGAAACCCTTGGCTACTAATCTAGCTTTGTATTTCTCTATAGTACGTCAGCTCTGAGTTTCTTTTTGAAGATCCACTTGCAACCTATGGGTTTACTACCTAAAGGTAGATCTGCAAGAAACCAAGTATTATTCTCCATAATAGAGTTATACTCATTGTTTATGGCTTCTTTCCAGAAAGGAGCATCAGAAGAAGATATTGCTTCTTCGTAAGTTGAGGGATCACCCTCTATCAAATAAGTGAAGAAGCCTTCCCCTAAATTCCTTTCAATCCTTCCTCTTTTACTTCTTCTAGGTTCTAAGTCTTGTTCAGGTGGTGAGCTTGATGAATGGCAATGGGAACTTGTAGAAGGAGCTAGGGAAGAACTTGAGGGGTTGGAAGAAATTCTATCCTTAAAAGGGAATATATTCTCAAAGTAAACTGCATCTCTAGCTTCTATAATGGTATTGTTAGAGATTTATTTACTTCAGAATTAGTCACTAGAAATCTATTGGCATTGCTATCTAAGGCATATCCTATGAACACACCATCTACGGTCTTAGGTCCAATCTTTCTCTTTTTGGTTCAGGGATTCCAACTTTTGCTAGACATCCCCAAACTTTGAGGTAATGGACTCTAGGAGTTCTACCTTTCCATAATTCATAGGGAGTCTTATCCTTAGATTTACTGGAATCCTATTTAGGATGTAGCAAGCTGTTAATAAGGCTTCTCCCCACAAGTTATCAGGAGCACCTGAGCTGAGAAGCATGGCATTCACCATGTCTAACAGAGTGCGATTCTTCCTTTCAGCAACTCCGTTGGATTGTGGTGAATAAGGAGCAGTCACCTCATGAATTATTCCTATGTTTTCACAGAAGTTAGTCATTTCGTTTGAGGTATACTCTCCGCCACGATAGATCTAAGGATCTTAATCCTTTTCTCTAATTGGTTTTCAGCTTCTGATTTGTAAACCTTGAATCTATCTAGAACTTCATCTTTGGTTTTGAGAAGGTAGGTATAGCAATACTTTGAACAATCATCTATAAATGTGACAAAGTATTTCCTACCGCCTCGAGTCAAAACCCTATTTGAATCACAAACATCACTATGAACTAGTTCTAGAAGATCAGAATTCCTTTCTACGGATTTGAATGGTAGTCTAGAATGTTTGGCTTGAACACAAATCTCACACTTGTCTTTATTATCTACAAGAGACTTGGGAATAAGATTTAGGTTCATCATCCTTCTAAGGGAACCCAGGTTCACATGACCTAGTCTACCATGCCATACATTAGAAGTTCTACATTGGAAACAATAGGAGAAGGATCCAACATTTATTTACAACAAAGGACTCATTCTTAGAAAATACAACTTTATTAGCTTCCATTACAATCTTGTAACCAGATGCTACAAGAAGGAACCGCTAACTAAATTTCTCCTAACAGTCGGCACATAAAGAACATCATAAAGAGGCAGAATTTTTCTGATGTCATCTTCAGATCTATTCTTCCTCTTCCTACAATTTGTGTCGTAGAGCCATCTCCTAGGGTTATGCCTCCTCCACATGATTCCTGATAGTTTGAAAAACAGGAGCGATCAAATGAAACATGAACATTAGCTCCAGAATCCAACCACCAGTCATCAGAATGGTAAAAATATTAACTAAAGGTTGGTAAGTCACAGACCTGAAGGAACCAGAAGACCCATTCAGAATCATGTTGGCTTCTGGTTTGGCTGGGCCCTTCCCCTATAGGAAGTCTTGATTGGTTCCTTCTTCCTTTGGAAACAGTTGATGGCCGTGTGGTTTGTTCTACCACACACAAAACAAAATCTTCCTGATCCTGAGTCTGACCAAAGTTTCTAGTTTTTGGAGTTGCTGGTGTTGACGATTCTGGTGGTTCTGGTGATGAGGCTGAACAATATTCTTCTTCTTGAAGATATTATTCTTGGGTTTGTGAGGATTATTAGGCTTGGGTTTGCTTTGGATGACTCTACTAGGTTTACCTTAGCCTTAGTCTCAGTCTTGGAGTTAGACCTTAGCCTAAGTTGTTCTTCAACTCTAATTTGCTTCAGTACTTGGGCAAAAGTAAGGTCACCTTGGGTACGATGGAGGTCCTTTTTTACATCAGACCAAGAAGGAGGGAGCTTATCTACTAGGCAAGCTATCTTATGTTCAGCTGAAAAGGTTGTACCTTTAGCTTGAATGTGCCTCACAAATTTTTGGAATTCATGGATTTGTTCATTCATAGGTTTGTCATCTACCATGAAATACTTATTAAATGCTGAAGAAGTGAATCTTTCAATTCCAGCATCATCACAACCATATTCATCTTCTAAAGCATTCCAAAGTTCTTTGGCGCTTTTATATTCAAAGAATATATCATAAAGTGAATCAGATAAAGCGCTTAGAATTCGATGGAAGCAGTGAAAGTCTATTTCCTTAGGGGTTTTAGGTTTGGAGGAACTGGAGGGTTTGGACATTCTTATGTTAGACTCAGTGTCGTCAGAATCATTTATGATGGGTGTGGAACCATCAATGACTGAAATCAGTCCTAAAGTGGTGAGCCAGAAATTCATTTGACTCTGCCACCTCTTGAAGTGGGTGCCATCAAACTTGGTTGGCTTAGCAGTCGAAGTCTCGTCTTTGGTAGACATGATTTCTAAGGTCTGAAAATAAAATAAAATATTTACTCAATAAGATGGATTAAGCTAAAACTTAACAATTTAAATGATTTTAGTAATAGACCTTTAAAATTTTAGTTTTTCAAGTTTTGATAAGGTTAGGTTAGCTGTAGGGGCCGGATCCCAGCAAGCGGAGGTTCACTAGGAACTCTTAAGAACCGGTCGCTTAGACGATTTACGTCTTTTTGACAGAAGGACCCTTTCGGCTTGTTCCCAAACAAATCTCTACTTTAGAACTTTAAAATTAAAGGAATTCTACTAAATCAATTAATTGTTTACTTTAGCCTAAATATAAATATTGAGTAAAGAAACTAGAATTCATAAAATTACTAACAAAATAATGTTTGTCTCAGGTGTCACTTTATGAAAATGATAAATTGTTACTAATTTGAAATATTCAAAAAAATAACAAATAAAGTAAATAATCAACTCTTAGATTGTTGGAAATTATTCCAAAAAATCTGCAAACAAAATAAAATAAAGTAAATGTTACCGGCCTCCGGGAAAGTCCGCACGAAGCACTGCCCTAAGAGTTGATTCGGGTCTATGTGCAGATTTGTTCCGAATGCTCCTAGTGGTAAAACTTCCTCTCTACCGGTATCTCCTCGTCACACACAACTCGGAAAGAGCGACCCGAACTTAGCTTTTCTGTCCAGAGCACAAACCGAAGAACAAAGCTTTGAATTGAACAAGGAGAATGAGAGGGAGAGAGTGGAGTGAAGATTGTGAAAAAGGGCTCTCTCTTATATAGCATTAAGCATATGCTAAAGATAGTATATGCTTAAAATAGCCTATACTAAAATTAGCCAAAAGAGGCTAAGTCTCCAACTTAAAAAATGACACATGTTTGAAGACTTGGCTTGTTGAAGACTTGGCTTTGAGGACTTGGCTTTTGCATGTAATATGCAACATGGGTGGCATGGGGACTCGTCTAGGAGAAATCTATAGGTCTGTGGTTTAGAGAACCTGGTGAAGGGAAACATGGGAATATATTGTGTGTATAGTAGAGGAACCACTGAACTAGGTATTGGAGAGATAAACCATGTGATATGATTTTTTTTTTTCGAACGGTATGTGATATGATTGACATGTAATAGGAAATAAAATGGATTAGATTGAGAATATGATTAGATTAGAACGTATGTGAACTGGCAAAATTTTAAAGAAGGAAATAAGTATGCGTGTATGTGAGTTTCTATAGGGGTTAGGTAATGGACTCCCTGCTGGCTCTATATTAAACCTGAGCAACACAAGTTTGGCCATATATATTATATCGTATTAACATTTACTAGTGAAATCATAGCTAAGTGTGTGCATGTGGGGTAGCTACGTGTACATGAGAATTTGATAGCAGGGAATGAAGGTTAGAAGTAATACATATTAGTGTGTTAGTATGTGTGCTTCACCTCCCTACTTTGTTGGTGACATGACTCTGGTGAGTAAACTTGTACGCACTATTATGAAATGAGAGTAAGCATGGTCCCTGTGCATATATAGATAGAAGAATTATATAAACTATGTTACTGTGTTGGTGGGAGAGGCGGAAGGATAATAAGAAGCCATGGTTAGCTTAATAGGTTTTTTATGTCCTAATTGGAGTCAGTCAGAGTTTGTAACGGTAAGACCGTTAGCAGGGGGGGGGGGGGTTAGGTCGCGAGATCGACCTCCCACGGGAGCGGCTGGATGGTAGTGGCCACGGCTGGGTGGCACTTATATATATATATATATATATATATATATAAAAGTCCACGGACATTTGGTTATATATATATATATATATATATATATATATATATATATATATATATATATATATATATAAAAGTATATGTTTGTAGTATGCTAATAAATACATTTATTTAACAATTTTATTATACTAACAATTAAATTAAAATTTTAATTTATCTCTAGGATCTCTGGGTGCTTGGACTCGGACTCAGTGCCTGATTCCGTACTTAGCTTCCGGAATCAGGCAAGTATACCTGCCACTACATTTGCAAATTTCAGAATTTGATACCTGCTATATTTTATTGCTATTTATATATCTACACATTCGAGCATGACTGGGTGCAGCCAACTGGATTTGTTGGTTCTTACTTTTCAACCTAGGCCATTGGAGGCTACCTCTGTACGCATTGTAGAAACACCGGTATCTCGCAGGACCCGACACATGCTTGGACACGATGAGAAGTTACAGAGGTGTAGGATGTGTACCCCCCATCTGACTGATCATCAGTACGACTGGGACGCGTGACGATATAGTTTATGCTAGCTATTTTTATCATTTTATATATTGGACTATATATTACGATTGAGCGTGTCGAGGAGTCGACATGTATAGTACATTGGGCGGGGAGGACAGTCACTAGAGGTGGAGCTATCTGTAGAGTTTACTTTAGGTGTTGCAGCATGTTGGTGCCTCAGATGAGTGCTACTACACATGTACCCCTTAGAGAGAGCTCAATTCGTCGAATATTGTCTTAATTGCATTTACACTTAGCTGATAGAACACCCTGGACTCTTTACTTATATTGCATTATGGCTCGTAGATTATGTATCTTGTTATGTCCTAGTGAGGACCTGGTCTCGCTCCAGACTTAGCAGAGCAGTCGTACGAGCAGGTTTACGGACCGGGACCTGACATCTGATCTTGGGTATGGTACCATTTGGGATGCAGACTTTCATTAGAGTTTGTATCTGGTTAACTTACTTTCAGCACTTTCTTTCTGTACTCTAAATTTTAGAATATTTGAGTAGTGGATATATATTCACCAACTTTATATTCATTATGGTTCTGTATGACTTATTTCTGATAACCTGACTTATTCGTATTCAGACTAGTTTTTTTTTTTTTTTTGTGGATGAGATTTAGCATGCCTGTGATCCTGTTATTATTTTGTTGCAGCTTCGTATGTATTTGGGAATTGCCATTAAATTAGGAAAATGCTCGAATACGTGTCTACTTGGCCATTGTTACGTGTCTCGATCTCGAGTATTTTGGGTCTGGGGTGTGACAATCCCTTATCCGATCCATCAAATCGGACTGAATCTGCAAACCCGTCATCTGCATCTCTAGCCTTGGAATCACAATCTCGTTGCCGAAGCTCTCCAAATTCTCCAACAGATGCGATCCATCGTCAGATACATAGCCACAGGATAACGGCCGAGTATATCTACAACCACATTGGCCTTTCCCGGATGGTACTGCAAGGCAATGTCGAAATCCATCATCAGCTCCAACCAACTGTGCTGCCTCACATTCAACTCCTTCTGGGTGAAAATATACTTCAAACTCTTGTGATCAGTAAATATTTTCACCTTCTCCCCTTAGAGATAATGCTTCCACAACTTCAAGACAAAAATAACTACTGCCAATTCTAGATCATGAGTGGGATAGATCTTCTCGTGTGGCCCCAACTGGCTGAAAGCATATGCCACAACCTTCTTATGCTGCTCTAACACACATCCTAGCCCTTTCCCTGAAGCACCGCTGTATATAGCAAATCCTCCGTAACAGAAGGAAGCGTCAAAACTGGAGGCGTAGTTAGCCTCTTCTTCAATTCATCATAGACAACCTGCCACTCCTCAGACCAGACAAACTCCACGTCCTTTCTGGTCAGTCTCATCATCGGTTCTGCTATGCGGGAGAAGCCCTCTACGAACTTCCTGTAATACCTGGCCAATCGAAGGAAATTCCTGATCTCTATAACTGAGCTCGGAGTAGACCAAAACTCTATTGTAGCTATCTTTTTCGAATCCACGGGTATACTATCTTCCGTCACAACATGGTCATGAAACTCAACCTTGTCCAAGAAGAACTCACATTTGGAGAGTTTCTCGAACAATCTCCTTCTTGAGAGTCTTAAGCACGATCCTCAGATGCTCTTCGTGCTCCTCCGATGACTTTGAGTAGATCAAGATGTCATCTATGAACACCACCATGAAATGATCAAGGTATTTATGGAACACCTTGTTCATCAAGTTCATGAAGACAGCAGGGGCGTTAGTCAACCCAAACGGAACGGCATCACCAATAACTCGTACGGGCCATATCTAGTTGAAAAAGAAATTTTCGGAATATCCTCCTTCTTGACTTTCACCTGATGATAGCCAGACCTCAAATCTATCTTCGAGAACACCCTAGAGCCGCTCAACTGATCAAACAAATCATCGCAGCGAATATTTATTCTTGATGGTGATGTTGTTTAGAGCTCTATATTCAATGCACATACGCACAAACCCGTCCTTCTTCGGCACAAATAACACCGGAGCACACTAGGGCGACGAGCTCGATCTGATGAAACCCTTCTCAAGCAACTCATCAATCTGCTTCTTCAGCTCTACAAGAACATACAAATCCATTCCAGCATCTTAACGAATAGCTAAAAGAGACAGGAAGCAATTTTATAACAAATTTATTTTCTAAATAATAATAAAGAAATAGTTATGCAATAGATCTCTGGAAATAAAATGATGCAATCTATATCTAGTAATAGTGTATGAGCGCGTACCATCCAGTGGCCGGCTAGGGATGAAGGCAGTATGTGTTCTAGTGAACATGGTCCGACTTTAGCCCAAGTTGGTTAAGCTTTCGCTATCCACAGTGAGACAGTAAGGAGCTTTGACAACAGGTGTTAACACTAATTCCCAAACCCCCAGTCAATGAGTCAATCAAGCAGTCAGTATGATCCAAGAGGGATCCCGTGAGTCAAGTGTCGATACAGTAGTTCTATGATGCAATGAATTTAATTATTAACTAAAATACAAGTTTGGGTAAGTATGAACTTGCCATGGTGTTCCCGGTGCTGTAGATGACGACAGAAAAGTATTCGGGCTGAGTCCGCGGCTTGAAACCTACATTAATGAAATTTGACTTAGTTGCCAAACTAAGGGTTTTGACTAATAACGTCAACTACGACTTAAGAATTTTTTTTTATTAGCAAGGCTTATATTTCTAGAAGCGTAAAGCTACAATTATTTTAATATTATAACTACGTATAATATTTGGAAAAATATTTTTCTAGTAAAACTACTACTTTTATAATAATGTGAGAAATACGATATTTTATTTATTAGTAGATAACATTGGTTTTTCGTAAACTAATATTATAACTAGATTTACCTATTTATACAAATACCCAAAAAAATACTTTTGAATTTAAGTACTATTTTATTTACATAAACTAACAGAAATATTTTAATAGATATTATTAAATAATAAGAAAAACCATTTTAATAGTTATAATATTACGAGAATCATTATTTAGAAATACCTAATATTTTTAGAATTATAATTAAGGGTAGTAATTAATTACTACTAAAAATAATGTTTTTCTGAAAGTTACTAATTTAACTATAATAAATAATAATCAATAGGTAGAATATATACAAAATATTCTTTTTAATAATAAAACTTATTTTGAGACCAAATAACGTTTTATATACATAAAACTATCGACAACATAATAAATAATATTTTAATCTAGCTTCATAATTATCACGATAATCCATTTATTAATATATGCATTATTGGGTAAATATATGTCTAAGTAGTTAAATATAACTAACCGTGAATATTATTGCTAGCAGTATTAATCTAAACTTTATTAACCATCTTTTACTTAACTAAACCACATAAACTATTATGATTATATATGTATAAATATATTGTTTAGTGATTTATGATATAAATAATATTATTACCACACTAAGCCAACATTACACATTAACCAATTAACATTCACATAGTCTAACTTAGGAAACTAGCTATCTATCCCGGAATTGACAGAGCTTTATTCTTTCAATTCCGGTCGGAACATAAATGGGTTTCACATTCTGTAAATTAACAGAAGGGTCAGGGGCTTACCTGTGAAACCCGTTTTTTCTAATTAATTAATATTGTGTTTATTATTTATTTTAGTTAGATTAAAAATTATTATTTTTCAAAAATATAAATTCCTGGACTTTTAATTGTCTGGTCAGACCCGAACCCAACCCCAAGTTCAAATCTTCTTTTTAAATATTTTTAGGAGTTATACATTTGGAGTTACAATTTTTCTATATAAAGAAGTTGAATTTATGATAAGAGTTATTTAAGAAAAACTTTTATCTATAATTAACTATGCCTCTCTCTATCTCTAATTTCTTTCGGTTAGAAACCGAAGTAGCCGAGCTCTTCCCCTTCCCGAATGGAAGCTCGATTCTTCCCTTCCTCTTCCGATCAACCGCCGCCTCTTCGTCTTCCCTTCCCGTAACTCCTCTCCTCCACTCCTATAAAACCCTCTCCATCCCCTCCTTTCACACATTACCACCATCTCTAAACTCCCAAACCTTTTCCCTAATTTCTGTGCCTTAGATCCGGCGACCCGAGCATCCCTTGCCCGACGCCGTCCACCGCCGCCCGCAGCCGCCCCAGGTCATGCTCCTGCCCGTCGCCACACTCCCGAGGCCGACGCCCCACCGTGACCAGCCCCGGCCGCCGCTTCCCCGCGGCCGTGCGCGCGCCAGCCCACCCGGGCCCCTCTGTCCCCCCACTGCTGTCCCTGTCCGCTGGTGCCCCGTGCGCATGGTCCCCGTCCGCTTGGCCCTTTTCGCAGCACTCCGCGGGTCCGATTTGCTGTTTCAGCATTTCCGTGGTCTGGGTTTTGCTGTTTGATCCGCTGTCCGGTTCGTTTCCAGGGGTTTTTGTGCTTTCCGCGGTCCTGGATCCCGCTGTCCAGCGCAGCCGTACCCCGGCGAGGTGCTGTCTCGAGCCGATTCACCGTCCGTGAGTTCCATTTCTATTATTTACATCTGAGAGCTCTAGCCGGGCATCTGAGGTATAATTCCTTTGACTCATTCCATTCTCGTTATCGAGTCGATGATGTTTCGGTCCCCGATCCCGTTACGGGATTCGGTTAGACGTTTCGATTTCGAAAATTTCGAAGTTAATTTTGTACTGTGGATTGGTTTCATTTTGAAGAATTTAGGTTCTGTTGAATTGGTTTTGAGAGTTTAATCTTTATGTTGGTTTGTTTCTGTGAATTCTCGTGTTTCCGAGTAATTTTGGGTTTTTCGAGTATTTTTCGGAAACATATTTTTGTGAGTTATTAATCCTTGTGGTAGAATTTAAATTATGGGTTTTTCCTGGTTTGGGATATATTATAATATATAATATATATAATATATATTATATATAATATTATATAATATAGAATATATTATATATATATATATATATATATATATATATATTGGTATTGTGGCGCATTTTCCCAGTTTTGGGTTATCCCGAATATAGAGGGAATGCTGCCCAAATTTTTTTATATAAATTTATAAAAGAATATTTTAAATCGGATTTCGGAAATATTTTGTAAATTGGATTTTGGGCGACGACCGTACCGGTCTGTGGGACCTAGCGAAATACAAAGTTGTACCAAGTAAATCAATAACTACGAGTTTTTCCAAATACAAAGTTAAATTGATTTTTTTCGTAAGATAGTAACTCACCTCGATAAGCGCACTTTAAGTAGAGTTGTAAATAACCTAAAATTTGATTAGGACAAATTCTAGAGATTGTAACTAGCACACCTAGATATGGTTCAACATTGGTTCTAAGATAGAATTCTCAAATTGTAGGATTTCAAGAACATACTTGACATCTTCTTCGGTTCAGACATCTCAATCCAGTCATAATCAAGGTAAGTACATTTTGTGTTAGTTCACCAATTATTTAGTAATCGTTTTATTGCAAGTTTAAATCACGATGCAACACGGAACTCTCTCTGAGAGCATTGACTGATAGACTGTTGGGTACCGGGGAAGTAGTGTAATGAGTATGACCACATCCAAAGTAGTATACTGACTGTGTTAGCTTACCCCTCAAACACACGGGGATAAGCCATATCGTATCAATAGGATACAACTATACAATCCAATCCGGTCATATTCATTGCCTATTCACATCACAATGTTTTAACTGCTGGAGAACTATTTATTTCAAATTGTTTAAAAGTGCATAACTCTGTTATTATTTCAATTGTTGGATTATCATGAATTGTACTTTGCTCCCTCCTGACTGGAGACCAATATTTTTAGGTGATTGTATCGTCGAGGATCTGATGTCAAACTCTGGTCCCGCAGAACTTGGAACCCCAGAATCTTAAGAGCTGGATTAGTATTTTTTTGGAAACAAGTGTAATAATTGAATGCTGTATTAATTTTTATTATATTTCTAGGCTTTTCAAATTGAATAAAATGTTTTTTTTATATTTCGTTAGAATTTTATCTGCATGTGTTTCACTGCTTGATACAGCTTACTGTCGTCGTCTCAACAACGGTGCAAGCTGGGCATGATCCGATTCGACCCAAGAAATTGGGACCGGATCGTGACATGTTTTTAGTGGTGGCCCATGCAGGTCAGATCTGTAAATTGGTCTAGTCAACTTAGTCTAGACCATCGCGCAGTTCTGTAACTTGACCTAGGGATAGTTGAGACTTTAGGAAAACAGACTTTAGAAACAACTAGAACACTTAGATGATATACACCATGTTACATTATAGGGCCAAAAATTATTTACTGAAATATCTATTTTTGTCTGCTTATAGATTCGTAGGATACCTTGTTTGTGTTTGTACCTAAACCTTATCTAGATTAGACTGATTGTACCTTTGAGTGTCCCATGACTTTCGAGATGATTTCCTTCTATTATTTTCAGGTTCTAGTATACCTTAGGATTCATATTCTTTTTGGAACAAGATTGAATTCTTTGGTCTTCTTCTTCTTTATTAAACCTAAATTTTGAATTCTTTATTACTTCTCTACCTTTAATTGAAATCTTGATTCGTTCGCTATGTAGAATTTTGAATTCTCTTAGCAACCCTGATAAATTCTTATCTACCCAATATAAATCTACAACCATTATCCAACCTTGTGCCTTGATCTCCTTTCCAATTGACTAACTTTCTCGGAATCAATCCTGAATCAAAATTCTTCTGGGATCATTTAAACCTCAAGGTCAATTATTACCAGAAGAATTAGTTTAGTTCATGATTCTCTTAAAGGAGTTATTTTCAATTTCAATATTGATTGTTAACTCCTGAGTTATTCCAAAGACCAAGAATATTCTCATCTGTTGATTTCCTCCATTCATCTTAAAACCCTACTCTCTCTATGCAATTTCTTGATCAAATCAAGGCCTAAAAAGCTTCTATGATTGAATACCATGAAGCAGGAACGGTCAGAAAATTGATCACATTTTTTGAATCCGTTCTATTGTTCAATTTCCTTTAGTCAAGGAGATTTTTAGCTGTCCCAAAGCTATTTAATTTCTTGGCGTTACTAGACAATTTCAATTTGATTTCCTTGAATCAATGAGACTTACCTTCTCTCAAAATTTCAAACTTTCCTTAGTTATGGAATTATTCTTCTCAAAATAATTTTCTGTATTCCCTGAGTGATTTGTTTTTCTTACTTAATCTGAATCTGTGATGCTTCTATCTTATCTAGTGTTTGACTCAATTATTCAAATCAAGGTTGATCGTTTCATCTTTGGAAAAGAAAATCGGAGAACAGATACTCCTCTTGATTTTAGCCCCAGTCTCTTGAATCTCAAACACATATTTTGATAATCCCTTAATCTCAGAAGAACAGTCATCTACATTTTCTATCCTGTTTAGAACTTTAAACTCGTTTGAAATTTTGAAATTTCTCTGAAATTTACATGGACAAAGTTGAGGAAATATTTAGCAACCTAACATGACTCCGCACATTTACGTAATAGTCATTTATCTGAGTTATGGAAAACTGCAAGTTACTGCAGCTAGTTGTGCACTGGCGAGACATAAACTCTAAGTTGAAATAATGACAGGTAATCGTTAGGTTTCCAAATATTATTGAGACTTTGTTCTATGTTTGCTTAGCCATGAAATGGATAAAGTTGGAAGATTACCCGGTAAACTAAATTATTCAAGTTATGGAGTCGAAAAAATTTATTGCAGTCAGGTACACACTGGCGAGGCATGAATTGGAAACAAAGTGACTTGAAAATAGTGGTTTTTGAATATTAATAAGGCTATATTCATATCATGGTTATCTTTAATCATTCTGAGGATTGTATCCTAACACTTACTCCCACTTCCAGAAATATTCTATTGGATTATATTCTTGTCATGGCTATTTTTAATCACCCTCACCATCTTAAAATCGTACAACTTGTTGATTCTTTCTGAGTCACAAACTCCTATACCTCATACCAGTTTGAATTGAAAATTATCCCTCATTTTGAAATTATTATTTTTTGAATAATGTCGTATTTTATAATCTTTCTATTTTTATGATCTCATTTAAAATTTTCTATCCTATGATTATATAATTTATACCTCGATTGTACTCGTGTCTAAAATGATTTTGATCACAACAAATATTATAACTCTATCACAGATGATTTTAAAACATGCTGATATTTATCTTTATACCTAGCAATCACGCTTCGAATTTGATTCTGTCAAAGGATGTAAACCTAGAATAGTTTATAGCATGGATTTCTAGAGTACACGAATTACGAATAAAAATGAGATGAATATGTAAGAAAGAGATAATTAATGATGTTAATATCAAAGAAAATTGATATAGAGGTAGTTAAATGATAAGCATGAGGATACATTTTAGGAAGACGCATGATAAATCGGATGAATTTTTTTTTTAAACTTTAAGGTATAACTAAGAAAGGATGACAATTGTATGAATGTCAGGATTACAATGGAAAGATTGGTTGAAATATGTAATAAGATATTTTGGCAGTCGAAGTGATTCAATAAAAGTAAAATGAAGGATTTGAGCTTAATCATGATAAATAAAATTTTAATAAGAGTTCGGGATCAAATATATAAATAAAGAATTAAAATCAGGATATATACATGTTAGTCTAAAATCACAAGAGTGATCACTCATGAGTAAGAAATGATAAAACTTTACAGATCATGACAAACAGGAGTGTTGGATTTTAAATATGATATTGGGTACCGAGGCTTGATATTGAAGTAGTAAGACAAGACATAGTCATAGAGTTAAAAATTTGAACATGTTAGAAAACTGAAAGAAGTACATACTATATTGCAAGATAGATGATATGTGAAAATATGGAAGACAAATTTTTTAAGGTGATTGACAATTCAGGAATGGAAACGAGAACTCATAATCATGGAGAACGACTTTATTCTTAAGAAGGGAAGAATGTACGATTGATATATGACAGTTGAGTCTAGTTAGACATTAAGATATTGAAAAATAATACTCAGACTATTTGAGGCATGATTGCATGATTGTATCCCTAACCCTATCCTTTAATTTCAAGGACGAAATTCTTAAGGAGGGAAGGTTGTGAAACCCGTATTTTCTAATTAATTAATATTGTGTTTATTATTTATTTTAGTTAGATTAAAAATTATTATTTTTTAAAAATATAAATTCTTGGACTTTTAATTGTCTGGTCAGACCCGAACCCAACCCCAAGTTCAAATCTTCTTTTTAAATATTTTTAGGAGTTATACATTTGGAGTTACAATTTTTCTATATAAAGAAGTTGAATTTATGATAAAGAGTTATTTAAGAAAAACTTTTATCTATAATTAACTATGCCTCTCTCTATCTCTAATTTTTTTTCGGTTAGAAACCGAAGTAGCCGAGCTCTTACCCTTCCCGAACGGAAGCTCGATTTTTCCCTTCCTCTTCCGATCAACCGCCTCCTCTTCGTCTTCCCTTTCGTAACTCTTCTCCTCCACTCCTATAAAACCCTCTCCATCCCCTCCTTTCACCACTACCACCATCTCTAAACTCCCAAACCTTTCCCCTAATTTTTGTGCCCTAGATCCGGCGACCCGAGCATCCCTTGCCCGACGCCGTCCACCGCCGCCATCAGCCGCCCCAGGCCGCGCCCCTGCCCGACGCCACCCTCCCGAGGCCGACGCCCCACCGCGACCAGTCCCGGCGCCGCTTCCCCCGCGGCCATGCGCGCCAGCCCGACCCGGGCGGCCCCTGTCCCGCCACTGTGTCCCTGTCCGCCGGCGCCCCGTACGCGTGGTCCCCGTCTGCTCGGCCCTTTTCGTAGCACTCTGCGGGTCCGATTTGCTGTTTCAGCATTTCCGTGGTCTGGGTTTTGCTGTTGATCCGCTGTCCGGTTCGTTTCCAGGGGTTCCCGTGCTTTCCGCGTCCTGGATCCCGCTGTCCAGCGCAGCCGTACCCCGACGAGGCGCTGTCTCGAGCCGATTCACCGTCCGTGAGTTCATTTCTCTATTATTTACATCTAAGCGCTCTAGCTGAGCACCTGAGGTATAATTCCTTTGACTAATTCCATTCTCGTTATCGAGTCGATGATGTTTCGTTCCCCGATCCCGTTACGGGATTCGGTTAGACGTTTCGATTTCGAAAATTCCGAAGTTAATTTTGTACTGTGGATTGGTTTCATTTTGAAGAATTTAGGTTCTGTTGAATTGGTTTTGAGAGTTTAATCTTTATGTTGGTTTGTTTCTGTGAATTCTCGGGTTTCCGAGTAATTTTGGTTTTTCGAGTATTCTTCGGAAACATATTTTTGAGTTATTAATCCTTGTGGTGGAATTTAAATTATGGGTTTTCCCTGGTTTGGGATATATATATATATATATATATATATATATATATATATATATATATATATATATATATATATATATATATATATATATATATATATGGTATTGTGGCGCATTTTCCCAGTTTTGGGTTATCCCGAATATAGAGGGAATGCTGCTCAAATTTTTTTATAAAATTTATAAATGAATATTTTAAATCGGATTTCGGAAATATTTTGTAAATTGGATTTTGGGCGACGACCGTACCGGTCTGTGGGACCTAGCGAAATGCAAACGAAATCGGTTATGCCGGACGTTGAGGCATTAGCTAATTTTGTGACGATTGGACCAAGTCTGAGACTCTTAGTAATATTTATTTTAATTTATTTATTTGTTTTAGTAATTAAAGTGCAGGATATTATTTAGAGCTAACTAACCTTTTCTCTTATTTCAATTTATGTAAAATGGTCTGTAAGGGCATAAGCCCATCTTTTATTTATTATCTGTGGTTTTGTAATATTGTAAATTTTATTTTATTTCTGGTTGGTTGATTGACGTAAAACGTAAAATGATAATATAATTACTTTATAAAAATTTAAATATCATTTTCTCACAATAAAATAATTAGGAAATTACAAGTTTATTGCAAATCACGTTTTTCATTTAAAAATATTAATTCTATATATATATAAAATACAAAGTTTTACCAAGTAAATCAATAACTACGAGTTTTTCCAAATACAAAGTTAAATTGATTTTTCTTCGTAAGATAGAACTCACCTCGATAAGCGCGCTTTAAGTAGAGTTGTAAATAACCTAAAATTTGATTAGGACAAATTCTAGAGATTGTAACTAGCACACCTAGATATGGTTCAGCATTGGTTCTAAGATAGAATTCTCAAATTGTAGGATTTCAAGAACATACTTGACATCTTCTTCGGTTCAGACATCTCAATCCAGTCATAGTCAAGGCAAGTACATTCTGTGTTAGTTCACCAATTATTTAGTAATCGTTTTATTGCAAGTTTAAATCATGATGCAACATAGAACTCTCTCTGAGAGCATTGCCTGATTGACTGTTGGGTACTGGGGAGTAGTGTAATGAGTATGACCACATCCAAAGTAGTATACTGACTGTGTTAGCTTACCCCTCATACACACGGGGATAAGCCATATCGTATCAATATGATACAACTGTACAACCCAATCCGGTCATATTCATTGCCTATTCACATCACAATGTTTTAACTGCTGGAGAACTATTTATTTCAAATTGTTTAAAAGTGCATAACTCTATTATTATTTCAATTGTTGGATTATCATGAATTGTACTTTGCTCCTCCTGACTGGAGACCAACATTTTTAGGTGATTGCATCGTTGAGGATCTGGTGTCTAACTCTGGTCCCGCAGAACTTGGAACCCCAGAATCTTAAGAGCTGGATTAGTATTTTTTTTCTTTTGAAACAAGTGTAATAATTGAATGCTGTATTAATGTTTGCTGTATTTTCAGGCTTTTCAAATTGAATAAAATGTTTTTTTATATTTCGTTAGAATTTTATCTGCATGTGTTTCACTGCTTGATACAGCTTACTGCCGCCGTCTCAACAATGGTGCAGGCTGGGCATGATCCGATTCGACCCAAAAATTGGGACCGGGTCGTGACATTACCGGACGGCTAGACGGAGTACCGATGGGAGGCCTCGACTCCGATCGCACGACAACGGAACTCGGACGTACGCGAGCGGAGGCATGTTGGCGGAATGGTTGGCGCACGCGGGGGGCACGGGGTGCACGCGGACCTGCGGGAGTGCGCGCACGGCGCGCCGGGCTACCGCACACTGGGGGCAGGGTACTGTTGAACATGACGTGCAGGCCAGTGGGGCACATGTTCGTTGGCATTGGGGCGCGGCCAGGGCGGTACATGCGGCGTTGCTACGTGCGAAAACGTCTGGATGAGCGCGGGGATCGGTCGGGGAGGCGCTGCGTGCCGCAAAAACATGCTGGTGCGTGCGAAGGTCTGGCGACCGGAAGGTCGTGGGGGCCTGGCAGGTTCCGGCGGCCGTTTAGCGACTCGAGGTCGGTTAGCGCACGTCAAAACACCCAGAGTGGGGTATTGCTAGGTCTGAGCGTTGTGAGGCGCGTCGGGGTGCGCTCCAATTTGGGAGAGGAGATATGGAGAGAATGGAAGGGGTTTGCAGGTGGTGAGGGAGAAAGATTTTCTGTGGGTTTCTGTGAGGGGGAGATAAATTTTTTAAGTTATTACGTTAAGGGAGAGAGGTTACGTTGGGTGAGCTACGGCTGAGAAAGTGGACCGGGGAAGAGTGGGTTTAACGAGTAGTTTAAGCTAATTGGGTTAGCGGGTTCGGGTTGGATAGGGTAAATGTATAAACCAAACATTAACTAAAAAACTTAAATTATGGATTTTACAACCTTTCCTCCTTAGAAAATTTTGTCCTCGAAATTTCTACCAATGAAAGAGAGGGTCAGAACATAGTAGAATAAATGAGAATACTTCTTCCTCATCTGAGTCTCTCGCTCCCACGTGGTCTCGTTTGGAGAGTGGTGACGCCAAACTACCTTGACTAGCAGAATTATAGCATTCTTCAGTCTCTTTTCCATGCGATCTACTATCTATGTTGACTGCTCTGGCACGGTAAGACTTGGTCCAATCTCTAGTTCTGAGTGATCCACAATATGGCTCGGGCCCATACGTAGCGCCTCAACTGAGATACATGGAAGACGTTGTGCACGTCCTCGAGACTCGATGGAAGAGCCACTCCGTATGCTACTTCTCTAACTCTGCTTAGTACTTCAAATGGACCATATACCTGGGACTAAGCTTCCCAGCTCTGTCGAATCTGATCGTGCCTCTGGTAGGGGATACCTGACAAAGACTTTGTCTCCTGCTTCAAACTCCAATGTTTGGCGCTTACCGTTTGTCCAATGCTTCTGGCGGTCCGTGCAATCCTCAGTATCTCTCTGATCATCTTTATTTTCTCTGCAGCTGTAACCATCTTAGGTCCTGCATAACTTGATCGCCTACGTCGTCCCATGTTAGTGGAGTCCATACTACGCCTCAAACGGTATCATACGGATGATGACCTGGTAGATATTATTATAAAAGAACTAAACCAGTAGTAAATAATCTTCCCAAGATCCTCCAAACTGTAAGACGCATCTCAGCATGTCCTCAAACGTCTAAATAGTCCTTTCAGACTACCCGTCTGTTTGGATGGTATGTAGTACTGAACTTTAGCTGAGTACCCAAGCTTTCCTGCAAACTCTTCCAGTAATGTGAAGTGAACCGAGTATCCTTGTCTGATACAATGCTGATTGGAACTCCATGAAGCTGGTAGATATTCTGCATGTAGAGAGCTGCTAATCTTTCGGTGGAGTTGAAAGTAATAAGTGGGTAGATTTGGTCAGTTTGTCTATAATTACCTAGATGGCATCCTTTCCTCCTTGGGATCTAGGAAATTCTGTTACAAAGTCCATGGTGATATGCTCTCATTTCCACTCCGGAATGGAAAGTGGCTGTAGCAATCCTGCTAGCCTTTGACGCTGCCTTCACCTACTGGCAGATCAAACACATGGAGACAAATTCTGCCATGTCTTTCTTCATTCCAAGCTACCATACATGTACTCATATCCTTGTACATATTGTTTGCTCCGGGATGGATAGAATGCTGCGACTGATGTGCCTCCATCATTAGCTCGTTCCTCAGTTCACCAGTCGGCATGCAAAGCCTCGTGTCATGCCTCAATGCTCCATCTCCAGCTATGGAGAAACCCTCAAGTGTTCTGGCTAATATTCGGTCTCTCAGCTTTCACAGTGTGTCTTCCTGGAACTGAGACTTCTTGACCTTGTCGATTAGGCTGGACTGCACTTATAGTTGCATCATGGGCGAGCCCAATCCTGGTACAATAGCTTCTTTCCCAAGCTTCAATATTATTACTTCCTGTAGCACAATATCCAGCCCAAGTTTCTCTATGTCTTCTAGTAGATGTCGGTCCTTTGTTAGAAATATTGCCATCGGGTATCGACTAAGCGCATCAGCAACAACGTTAGCCTTACCTAGATGGTACTGCAAATTGACATTAAAATCCTTCATGAGCTCTAGCCACCGCCTCTGGCGTATATTGAGCTCCTTCTGTGTAAAACATACTTTTGACTTTTGTGGTCTGTGTATATCTCTACCTTTTTACCGTATAGGTAGTGCTTCCAGAGCTTCAGGGCAAAGATGACCGCTGCTAGCTCCAGGTCATGTGTCGGGTAGTTCTTCTCATGGTTCCGTAACTGTCAAGAAGCATAAGCAATTACCTTTCCATGCTGCTGTAGCACACATCCCAATCCTTTGCTGGAAGCATCGATATATATGGAGAATCCACCTGATCCTGAGGGTAGTGACAAAATTGGTACTGAGGTCAACCTTCTCATGTTCTCCTTCATTAAAGTTTCCAAGACTATCAGTAAGTGCTTCTCATGTTCTTCTTGGGTCTTCGAGTAGATCAGGATGTCGTCGATGAAGACAATGACAAACTGGTCCAGATACTCTTGCAAAACCTTTTTCATGAGATTCATGAACACTGTTTGGGGCATTTGTAACATGACCAAGAACTCATATTGTTTGTATTTTGTGTTGATTGCCATCTTTGGTATATTTTCATTCCGTACTTTGACTTGGTGATATCCAGACCTGAGATTGATCTTCGAGAAGACCTTCGCTCCACTCAACTGGTCGAAGAGATCGTTAATCCTGGGCAGAGGGTACTTGTTTTTTATGGCGATAATATTCAATGTTCGGTAGTCTATGCACATCCGTACGGTTGTCCTTCTTGGGCACGAATAAGACTGGTGCCCCTAGGGTGAAGCTCCACTTCTGATGAATCCCTAGGACTTGAGCTCATTAATCTGGTCCTTTATTTCTTTAGCCTCCTTGGGGTTGACTCTGTAGCATCGCTGTGAGATAGGGGAAGAGCCAGGTACTAGGTAGATAGTGAACTCCATGTCACGATCAACGGGTAATCCTGGAAGATTGTCAGAGAAGACATCTAGGAATTTTGCTATAAGGGGATGAGGGTATCTTCTATGATGGAGGTGTAAGAGACACACCCCGTACTCTCTGGTGCTCGAGCCACCTCAAACTTAGGTCCTCCAGGTGGACTAAAGATGACACAACCCCGATGACAGTCTATCAGGGCGTGCTGCCTGCTCAACCAGTCCATTCCCAAGACTACATTGCAGTTAAGGAGAGGCATGACTAAGAGGGGTACTAGGAAGGTATGGCCTGAGATAGTGATATGACATGTACAAGTCTCTATGATTGGGATAGGTCCACCTCCGATCATTACTCTGCATATCATCTTACTATATCCTACATCTATATGATATACAGTAATGAAGTTCGATGATATGAAACTATGTGAAGCTCCAGAGTCAAAAAGAGCTAAAGTCGGGTGTGAATGTAATAAAAGAGCACCTGCGATGACATCTTTTTCAGTCTCTGGCTCTGCTTCTGGCTCCTCAACGGCCAAGGCAAAAGATTGCCCGGCCCTCTGCTGGTTGTAGTGCTACTGCTGGGTGGGTAATGGACCTCTCTGCTGTCTAGTTCCAGTCCTGATGAATGAGGTTGGACAGTCCTTCATCTGGTGAGTGACAGATCCACAAGCAAGGCATATCCCAGCTTCTTTTTATAGATGTCCGCGGTATGACTAGGCCTCTTACAATATGTACAGTTGGTTGTCTTCTGTTCATGGTACTGGGGCGTCTTATTGGGTGCTGATGTATGTTGTTGCTACTGCAGGTGAGAGGGCATATTGTTGTTATTGTTGGGCCTCTTGTTGTTGCCCTGGTAGTTGCTGCTGGATCCCGGGTGCTCCCTCTTGGGTCGGGCAGATGAGCTGGCTTCAACATTCTGAGCCACCTTCAGCATTTTGTTATAAGTCTTCACACCATTTGCAGCTTCCAAGGTGCGGATCTTCTCTCGCAGTCTGTGCCAAAACTTTTTGGCACGCTACGTTGGATCTTCTACCAGACGGGGTAAAAATCTGTCGAGCCGGTTGAACTCAGCGGTGTACTCCTCAATGGTACGGTCTCCCTGTATTAGATCATGGAACTGACTCACCATAGCTTCTAGGGTGGCTTATGGAAAGAACTTCCATTTGAACTGCTTCTTGAAGGAACGCCAAGAGGTTGCTTCAGTCTGGAATCTGGGCTCATTTTTCTACCATATACTGGCCAGATCCCTGAGCTGTAGAGCTATACCCTCTACCATAAGATCGGCTGGGAGTCGAGCAACGCTGAAAAGCTGCTCCATATCGTCCAGCCATTCATCCGCATAGATGAGGCTCTCTGTTCCTTTGAAAGGGCATGGATCCAACTTCTTAAGGCTCTCGATATTTCCAAACTTTTCCTGGATAGTAGGCTGCCTGTCAGACTTACATTTCTCCAATGAAACATAAAACTTAACAATCTATTCTTATTTTACCTTGGCAGGCCTCTGATCTGACTGTGCTAAGTCTAGTGTTGTCGTAGCCACATTATGGGCATTCTCCATGCCCTCCTTCATAATCGCGGTCTGCTCGCGATTAGCTTCAGCTTGAGCCCTCTGGGCCTCAAGAACTCATAGCAGGCCTATGAGCTCGACGGTGTCCACTGGCACTGGTGAGGCCGTGGGAGGATTCACATCTACAGGTGGTATTGTCCGCGAAGGAATCGGTGCTGCTGCATGCACTATAGAAGTGTAAGTAATACGGAGAGTCCGTGCAGCTTGAGGGCGATCAGTGAGCTGCAACGGAGAGGTTTCGGATTGGGCCTGAGTTGCGGTGTTCTCAAAGGATGAAACCTCTTCGACAGTAGGCCCAGAATGGGTCGTCTTCCCTTTCGCCATCTTCTGAAAGGTTTAGGTACAAACATAAGCAAGGTAACCTACGAGACTATAAGCAAACAAAAATAGATATTATAAATAGCTAAATTCGGTCATATGTTTTCACGGGTTGAAACAATATGAGTTTTCTAATTATTTCTAGAGTCTGTTTTCCTAGAGTCATACTTAAACCTAAGTCAAATTGCAGGGCTGCATGCTGGTCTAAGTTGACTCGACCAATTTTGCAGAACCTGGACCTGCATGGGCCACCACTGAAAACATGTCACGACCCGATCCCAAGATACTGGGTCCGGTCGGATCATGCCCAGCCTGCACCGTTGTGAGATGGCGGTAGTAAGTTGTGTCAATCAGTAGCAACGCAGGAACAATATTTCAAATACGGAATAAAACTTTATTACACATTTGAAATGAAACTAGAGTCTAATTGGAATAAGAACAAAGCAGAAAACATTCAGTTAATACAACTTGTTCATTTATTACAACTTTTAGAAAGAAAGGGACTAAATTGAAAGGTGCAACTAGGACTCTCAGTTCCTCTGTCCTGGTTCAGCTAACTCTTCGGAACCCAAGTCGGATCCGTAGTAAGAACTATAGGCCAGTTCCTCGTTGTCGCAATCACCTAAAATATTGGTCTCCAGTCAAGAGGGGAACAAGAACATATAAATCCATTCCAGCATCTTAATGAATAACTAAAAGAGGCAAGAAGCAATTTTGTAACTTATTTATTTTCTAAATAAAAGTAGTTATGCAATAGATCTCTGAAAATAAAATGATGCAATCTATATCTAGCAATAGTGTATGAGCGCGTAACATCCTATGGCCGGCTAGGGATGGAGGCAGTATGTGTCGTAGTGAACACGGTCCAACTGCAGCTCAAGTAGGTTTGGTTTACGCTATCCACAGTGAGGCCGTAGGGGGCTTTGACCATAGGTGTTAACACTACTACTCCCCAAACCCTGAGTCATTGAGTCAATCAAGTAGTCAGTATGATCCGAGAGGGATCCCGTGAGTCAAATGTCGATACAGTAGTTCTACGATGCAATAAATTTAATTATTAACTAAAATACAAGTTTGGATAAGTATGAACTTGCCTTGGTGTTCCCGGTGCTGTAGGTGACGACATGAAAGTATTCCAGCTGAGTCCGGGGCTTGAAACCTACATTAATGAAATATGACTTAGCTGCCAAACTAAGGCTTTTGACTAATAACGTCAACTACGACTTAAAGATTAATTTTTTATTAGCAAGACTTATATTTCTAGAAGAGTAAAGCTACAATTATTTTAATACTTATAAGTCACATAATATTTGGCAAAACGTTTTTCTAGTAAAACTATTACTTTTATAATAATTCGAGAAATACTATATTTTATTTGTTAGTAAATAATAACAATTTTTTGTAAACTAATATTATAATTAGATTTACCTATTTATACAAATACCGAGAAAAATACTTTTGAATTTATTTAGTATTTTATTTACATAAACTAACTGAAATATTTTACTAGATATTTTTAAATAGTAAGAAAAACTATTTTAATCGTTATAATACTACGAGAATCATTTATTTAGAAATATCTAATATTTTTAGAATTATAATTAAGGGTAGTAATAAATTACTACTAAAAATAATGTTCGTCTGAAAGTTTCTAATTTAACTATAATAAATAATAATCAATAGGTAGAATCTATACAAAATATTCCTTTTGAAAATAAAACTTATTTTTAGACCAAATAACATTTTATATACATAAAGCTATCGACAACATAATAAATAATATTTAATCTAGCTTCGTAATTATCACGATAATCCATTTATTAAATATACATTATTGGGCAAATATATGTCTAAGTAGTTAAATATAACTAACCGTAAATATTACTACTAGCAGTATTAATCTAAACTTTATTAACCATCTTTTACTTAACTAAACCACATAAACTATTATGATTATATATAAATATATATATTTTTAGTGATTTATGATATAAATAACATTATTACCACACTAAGCCAACATTACATATTAACCAATTAACATTCACATAGTCTAACTTAGGAAACTAGCTATCTATCCCGGAATTGACAGAGCTTTATTCCTTCAATTTCGGTTGGAACAGACATAGGTTTCACATTCTGTAAATTAACAGAAGGGCCAGGGGCTTACCGGGAGGATGCTGACGGAGTACCGAGGGGAGGCCTCGAACTCAGATCGTACGACGGTGAAACTCGGACGTATGTGCGTAAAGGCATGCCGACAGAACAGGTGTGGCGCACGCAGGGTGGCACGGGGTGCACGCGAGATGCGGGAGTGCGTGCACGGGCCATGGCGGCACGTGCGAAGCGCATTGGACGCTTGCGTGGATCAGTTGGGGAGGCGCTGCACCGCAGAAACATGCTGGTGCACGCGAAGGTCTAGTGGTGGTCGACGGGAGGTCGGTGGGGCACTGGCAGGGTCCGGCGGCCATTTGGCAGCGGTCGGTCGCAGTCGGGGTCGATTGACGCACGTCGGAAATGCCCCGAGTGGGGTATTGCTAGGTCCGAGGCATCGTAGGGCGCATCGGGGTGCGCTCGGATTTGACAGAGGAGAAGTGTGGCAGAAGATGGAAGGGTTTGTGAAGATGGTGAGGGAGAGAGATGTTCTGTGTGTTTCTGTGAGGGGGAGATGAATTTTTGAAGTTATTACGTTAAGGAAGAGAAGGGGTTACGTAGGGGTGAGTTTCGACTGAGAAAGTAGATGAGGGAAGAGTGGGTTGAACGGGTAGTTTAAGCTAATTGGGTTAGCGGGTTCGGATTGGATGGGGTACGGGACTAAACCAAAATTAACTAAATAAACTTAAAATTATGGGTTTTACAAACTTCTCTCTTTAGAAAAATTCTCCTCGAAATTTCTACCAATGATGAAAGAGAGTGTTAGAACATACCTTGAACAGATGAGGATACTTCTTCCTCATCCCAGTCTCTCGCTCCCAGGTAGCCGCGTTTGGAGAGTGGTGACTCCAAGCTACCTGGATTTGGGAAATCACAGCGTTCCTCAGTCTCTTCTCCATGAGATCTACTATCTCCACTGACTGCTCTGGCACGGTGAGACTTTGTCTAATCTCCAGTTCTGAGTGATCCACAATATAGCTCGGGTCTGATACGTAGTACCTCAACTGCGATACGTGGAAGGCGTTGTGCACGCCCACGAGACTAGGTGGAAGAGCCACTCTATATTCTACTTCTTCAACTCTGCTTAGTACTTCAAATGGACCAATATACCTGGGACTAAGCTTCCTAGCTCTGCCAAATCTGTTTTGTCTCTAGTAGGAGAAATCCTGACAAAGACTTTTTCTCCTGCCTCAAACTCCAATGTTTGATGCTTACTGTCTGCCCAATGCTTTTGCGGTCCTGTACAATCCTCAACGTCTCTCTGATCATCTTCATTTTCTCTGCAGCATCTGTAACCATCTCTGGTCCCAGCATGACTCGATCTCCTACGTCATCCCATGCTAGTGGAGTACGGTAATGACATCCATACTACGCCTCAAACGGTGTCATATGGATGCTGGCCTAGTAGCTATTATTATAAGGGAACACAAACAGCTGTAAATGATTATCCCAAGATCCTCCAAATTGTAAGACGCATGATCTCAGCATGTCCTTAAGCGTCTAAATAGTCCTTTCAGACTGCCTGTCTGTTTGTGGATGGTATGCAGTGTTGAGCTTTAGTTGAGTACCCAAGATTTCCTGCAGACTCTTCCAGTAATATGAAGTAAACCAGGTATTCATGTCTGATACAATGCTGACTAGAACTCCATGAAGCCGGTAGATATTCCCCATGTAGAGAGCTACTAACCTTTCGGTGGATAAACCAACCTTGAAAGGAATAAAGTGTGCAGACTTGGTCAGTCTGTCTATAATTACCCAGATGGAATCCTTCCCTTCTTGGGATCTAGAAAATCCCGTTACAATGTCCATGGTGATATGCTCCCATTTATACTCCGGAATGGGAAGCGGCTGTAGCAATCGTTCTGGCCTTTAATGGTCTATCTTTACCTGCTGGCAGATCAAGTACTTGGAGACAAATTCTATCACGTCTTTGTTCATTCCAAGCCACTATACATGTACTCTCATATCCTTGTACATCTTGTTTGCTCCGGGATGGATAGAATGTTGCGACTGATGTGCCTCATTCATCAGCTCGTTCCTCAGTTCACCAGTCGGCACGCAAAGTCTCGTACCATGCCTCAATGCTCCATCTCCAGCTATGGAGAAACCCTCTAGTGTTCCGCTAATATTCGGTCTCTCAGCTTTCAAAGTGTCTTTTCCTGGAACTGAGTCTTCTCGACCTTGTCGATTAGGCTGGAATGCACTTGTAGTTGTATCATGGACGAGTCCACTCCTGATACAATAGCTTCTTTCCTAAGTTTCAATATTACTACTTCTGGTAGCACAATCTCCAGCCTAGGTTTCTCCATATCTTCTAGCAAATGTCGGTCCTTTGTTAGAAACATTGCCATCGGTACCGACCAAGCGCATCAACAACTACGTTAGCCTTACCCATGGTACTAAATTGACATCAAAATCCTTTATGAGCTCTAGCCACCGCATCTGGCGCATGTTGTGTTCCTTCTGTGTAAAGACATACTTTAGACTTTTGTGGTCTGTGTATATCTCTACCTTTTCGCCGTTTAGGTAGTGCTTCCAGAGCTTCAGGACGAAGATGATTGCTGCCAGCTCCAGGTCATGTGTCAGGTAGTTCTTCTCATGGTTCCGTAACTATCGAAAAGCATAAGCAATTACATTTCTATGCTGCTGTAGCACACATCTCAATCCTTTGCCGGAAGCATCGCTATAGATGGAGAATCCACCTGATCCTGAGGGTAGCGACAAAATTTGTGCTGATGTCAACCTTCTCTTCATCTCCTAAAATGATGCCTGGCATGCCTCGGTCCAGACGAATTCTTCATTCTTTCTGGTTAGCTTCGTTATAAGCTCAGCAATCCTTGCGAAGTCCTTTACGAACTTCTTGTAATGCCCTGCTAAGCCCAAGAAGCTTCTGATCTCTGTAACTGAACTGGGCATCGTCTATGACTCCACAGTTGCTATCTTCTTGGGATCCACTGATATGCCTTCTCCTGTGACAACGTGGCCAAAAAACCACTTTGTCTAAGAAGAACTCGCACTTGGACAACTTACCATATAGCTTCTCTTTCCTCAACGTTTCTAAGACTATCAGTAAGTTCTTCTCGTGTTCTTCTTGGGTCTTTGAGTAGATCAGGATGTCGTCGATGAAGACAATGACAAACTGGTCCAGATACTCATGGAAGACCTTGTTCATGAGATTCATGAACACTGTTGGGACATTTATAAGTCCAAAGGGCATGACCAAGAACTCATATTGTCCGTATTTGGTGTTGAATGTTGTCTTTGGTATATTTTCCTTCCGTACTTTGACTTGGTGAAATCCAGACGTGAGATCGATCTTCGAAAAGACCTTCACTCCGATCAACTGGTCGAAGAGATCGTTAATCCTGGGCAGAGGGTACTTGTTCTTGATGGTGATGTTGTTCAATGCCCGGTAGTCTATGCACATCCATACGGTTCTGTCCTTCTTGGGCACGAACAAGACTAGTACCCCCTAGGGTGAAGCTCTATTTCTGATGAATCCCTGGGACTTGAGCTCATTAATCTGGTCCTTCATCTCCTTAGCGTCCTTGGGGTTGACTCTGTAGCATCGCTGTGAGATAGCAGAAGAGCCAGGTACTAGGTCGATAGTGAACTCTACATCACGACCAGGGGGTAATCTTGGGAGATTGTCGGGGAAGACGTCTAGGAATTCTGTTATAAGGGGATGAGGGGATCCGATATCTTCTGTAATGGAGGTACAAACTTAGGTCCTCCAGGTGGACTAAAGATGACACAACCCCGATGACAGTCTATCAGCGCGAGCTGCCTGCTCAACCAGTCCATTTCCAAGACTACATCATAGTTAGGAGAGGCATGACTAAGAGGGGTGCTAGGAAGGTATGCCTGAGATAGTGATAGGGCAGGTGCAAGTCTCTGTGATGGGGATAGGTCTACCTCCGGTCATTACTCTGTATATCATCTTACTACATCCTACATCTATATGATATGCAGCAATAAAGTTCGATGATATGAAACTATGTGAAGCACCAGAGTCAAAAAAGCTAAAGCCGGGTGTGAATGTATATAATAGTAGCACCTGCGATGACAACTTCTTCAGTCTCTGGCTCTGCTTCTGGCTCCTCAACGGCCAAGGCAAAAGCTTGCCCGACGCTCTGCTGGTTGTAGCACTGCTGCTGGGTGGGTAATGGACCTCTCTGCTGTCTAGCTCCAGTCCTGATGAATGAGGTCGGACAGTCCTTCACTTGGTGAGTGGCAGATCCACAAGCAAGGCAGTATCCCAGCTTCTTTCTACAGATGTCTGCGGTGTGACCAGTCCTCTTGCAATAGGTACAGTTGGTTGTTTTATGTTGATGGTACTGGGGTACCTTGTTGGGTGCTGATGGATATGTGTGCTGCTGAGGATGAGAGGGCCAATTATTGTTGTTGTTGTTGGGCCTCTTGTTGTTACCCTGGTAGTTGCTGTCGGATCCTGGGTGCTCCCTCTTAGGTCGGGCAGATGAGCTTCCACTACCAAAATACACTAAATTAGCGACGGATATTTAGCGACAGAATTTTTCCGTCGGCGTTAGCGACGGCTTCGTGGCCCTCACCGACTGATTACCGACCACACGCCTTTGCTATTTTTATTTTAATTTTAGGGGGAGAAAGGTCGCACATCCGTCGCTAGG
>JANAVB010012407.1:0-22500 GCA_029216955.1 Iris pallida
TGAAATTTTGGATTTATTTAAATAGTTAAGTATTTGAAATTGGAATTATCCTATTCGATTTTAAACTAAAATTTAATTTGATTTAAATTAGATTTGCATTTAGATTTGGATTTGATTTTAAATTTATTAGTAGCAATTATCTAAAGTAGGTTTAAACTTCATAATCCTATCCATATGAGAATTTCCACATACTATAAATAGGCAGGTATTCATCCATGTATTTTTATTTCTCCACAATTCACATCCACAATAAATTTCCACAACCCAAACCTGTGCATCGTGTCGGTGTCCAACCTTTTTTTGTGTCAGCCCGTGTCGGCATGTGTCTTTCCACTAATTAATTCTTTACAAATACATTCGTTCCCTTCTTGGCGTCCGACAATTTCGGACCTCATCATCATCCTCGTGTCCGACACGTGGACACGATCCATAACCCTAGCCCTAATCCTAACCCTAACCTCCTCGGCCCATCGCAGATTAGCCAACCCCTGTCATCGTCCACCAACACCAAAGAAACCCCGTCACCACCGTCACCGAAACCACCACCATTACAACCACGACCACCAAACACCCAGCCCCGACACCGAGCGACCCCCTACCATCACCGCCACAGCGTCTCCGTCGACTACCCCGACCTTCCCCACAATTCACCGGCCACCTACACCACCGCTGCCACCAAGACCAACACCGCCATCCTCGACATCATTCCTACAGCCTCGCCCACAGCCACCTCGGCCAAACACATCACCGCTGCCCCGGCCAAAATCACCCATCGATACCGCCCGTCGTTGTCACCCCCAAATTTCCCAAACAAAAATCAAAAATTTAAAACCCTAGCTTCGACTCACCTTACTCGGTGCCGCCCGTCCTTGGCCGCTAGCCCCGCCGGACCACCGCAAGCCGCCCTCTCCGCCAGATCCGCGCACCCGCCGGAGCCAAACCCCAGCCCGCCGGATCTCCGCCGCACAGGCGCCGAACCTAGCCCCGCTCTCCTTCCTCGCCGCGTCGCCCCGCCTGGGTGCGCCAACGCCGGCAGCACCACCTTCCCGCTCCGTCGCTGCCGGAGTACGCCACTCCCCTCTTCTCTCTCCCCACCCGCTTTTCTCTCTCTCTTCCTGACCTCTCTCTCCCCTCTCTAATTATTATATTTTTCCTTTTTTCAATTTTTTGATGAGTTCTCCTCGAAAAAGGAGAACTATGTCTCTGTTACGTTTAAATTTTTTCTTCTTTTTGATTTATTCATTTATTTTATTTATTTAATTATTTATTTGGTAATAATTATTTTATTTGAACAGCAGTACATGAACTACTATCATTATCTTTATCATTATTATTATTAATTTTTTTGTTTGCTGTTCTCACTTTCTTCTCCTGCTGTTTTCAGCATAAATGAGGAGCAGCACAGCAGTCTATGATTGCTGTAGTTATGATTATTATTATTTTTATTATTATTAGTTTTTTATTATTATTATTATTATTATTATTATCTTGATTGGACTAAATAGTGGGGCTGAGCCCAGTGTAGGTTTTGGGCCTTAGTCTATTAAGAAGATTCTCTTTTTATTTAATTTAAATTATTTGGGCTTTAACTTTTGAGTTTTGGGTATATTATCAATTCTATTTTCTTTGGCCAAAACGTATATATATACTATATATTTATGTATCGTTAATATGTATATATAATTTTTGAATATTATTTTATGATATTTTAGAATGTGGTTTTAAACTAAAACATTTTTATGATTGACAAATTTAGAATTTTAGTCGTAGATGATTTATTAGATTTTAACCATATCTATTTAAATTATTTTAAATAATACAGTTTCCAAGTATTATAATAATTTTTCTAAATAGTTTCTAAATATTTTCTAAATATATTTTACTAATAAAGAATCTTATTATTCCTTCGACTATCCCTCCGTCCATGACTAAATTCCATTATCCCTCGTCAAGTCTATACTACCATATGTCCACCCTAACCAATTTAACCGTCCTGGACCCGATGGAATTATCCGTGCCACCAACAGAGGTCACCTTGCATAGTTATTACACCGAAGTTGCAGTTCGTGCTACATTGAGCATTACAGTACACCAGGCGTCCTACCAGGCAAGACACCTTGCCATTTGCTGTTTATTTATTTTAGCTCATATTTCATGCATTATTTATTTTCTTTATGCAAAATAAACTGTGATACATGGCATAACCTGTTAGAACTTACTGTTCATTTATATTTCCTGTTATGTATTATTTTTCTCACATTAAACCTAGATTTAAGGGACCACCTTGTGTGTTGCATTCATTGGCCTTGACACGTTCTACCACGAAGTTGCGTGTCGCATGTAGGACACGGAAGTGTGTGATTGGCTGGCCACCAGTACGTACAAGCCGTGCGATAGGAATAACCGTAAATAGAGATTGCATGCTAGTTTGACTTAGCGGTTATAGTGGTTTGTGTTGTGGATACAACACAGTAGGCATTGGGCGGGGAGGACAATTCCTTAGCGTATGGGCTTCGATGCACTTCCTTTGTGACCCGGACTCTCCGCCGGAGATACGGGATTGATGACCCATGATTACTGACGGCCACTGACGATTCTGCGGACCGTCATGCTCTTACTGATGGGGCCTCTGGTGCCCAAGGGGGACTACGCCGATCCTATTTAGCCAGGACCCATGCGTAGGAAGGATTGTTCTTAACTACATTTCACTTAGAACGGTTAGGTACCTTTATCCGTTAGGTACGAGTACTTTTGGTTTGGGTACTTGTATCTGACCGTGGCTTGGAACAATAACTTGTCGCGGATTAGTTCGTCACATCTTGTCCTTGTTTGGTTGTAGGTGTGACTTACTACTTCGATGAGAAGGTATTGAACCTTGTTGGGGTCCGGATACCATATTGGATTCATAGCATGGAAAGATACGTCACCGTGAATTAGTTTACCATCTCCTGTCCTTGTTTGGTTGGGGGGATGGTACGCTCGTTCAGTAAGTGCGTATTAGACCATGTTATAATTCGATTGACTTAATTATTTGAGCAATATTTATTCAGTTTATATGGCATGATATTATGTGTCTTGTTACATCCCTCTGAGGACCTGGTTATCTCCCCAGGTGTGTGCTCTTGTCTTTCGCAGGTGTTCATTGCTATTTCTTCGAGGATGATTGCACTTGGATCGTCTTCGCTTCGCTCGCCAAATTCATATCTTTTTTATGTATTTTTTTTCTTTACTTGTTGGTAGTGGATTTGTCTCCGCCCAACATATTGTATCAAGACAGTTCATTATCTTTATATGATGTCTTTTATTCATTTATTTTGCGTGGATGAGATTAGTTATGGTTCTACTGCATTTTACAGCTTATGTATTCGTACGAGGTTTCCATATATTGGAGTATACTTCGTATGAATACAGCTGGCATGTCTACGTTCCTAGTCCTACGTATTTTGGGACTGGGGCGTTACAGATTCTTAGTCAAATTAATTGAGCTCGTGTTGTCACAGAAAATGGGAATGTGTGTGAAAAATAAATCATAGTCTTCCAATGTTTGTTTCATCTACAAAATCTGAGCACAACAATGTCCTGCGGCGATATACTCAGCCTCTGTTGTTGATAGGGCTACAGAATTTTACTTTTTACTAAACCATGAGACTAAAGCCTTGCCTAAGAAATGACATGTGCCACTGGTACTTTTTCTATCAACTTTGCATCCAGCAAAATCTGCATCCGAGTAACCAATAAGGTCAAAGGATTTGGTTTTGGGATACCATAAGCCAACAGAAGAAGTGCCCTTAAGGTATCGAAAGATACGCTTAACTGCGCACAGATGTGATTCCTTTGGATTAGCTTGAAAACGTGCACACAGGCAAACACTAAACATAATATCTGGACGACTAGCAGTTAAATAAAATAAACTACCGATCATACCTCGATACTTATGTGTGTCGACATGCTTGCCTTGTTCATCAATATCAAGCTTTGTTGAAGTTGCCATCGGAGTGCCAATAGGTTTGACATTGTCCAGATCAAACTTCTTTAGCAAATCTTTTGTGTACTTGACTTGATTTATGAATGTCCCATTGTCAGTTTGTTTGATTTACAGTCCGAGAAAGAATTTCAGCTCTCCCATCATGCTCATCTCAAACTCATTCTGCATACACTTAGAGAATTCTTGACAAAGAGATTCATCAGTAGATCCAAATATAATATCAGCAACATAGACTTGTATTAAGAGAAGCTTGCCATTAAAAGACTTAATAAAAAGTGTAGTGTCAACCTTTCCCTTTGAAAAACCGTTATCAGTAAAAAAGAGCTTAGACGATCATACCAAGCACGAGGGGCTTGTTTCAAACCGTATAAAGCTTTCTTCAACTTGAAAACATGATCAAGATTTTTAAAATCTGTGAAACCTGGAGGTTGTGCTACAAAAACTTCTTCTTTTATAAAACTATTTAAAAATGCACTCTTGACATCCATTTGAAAAAAATTTAAATTATGAAAATATGCAAATGCACATAACATACGAATGGATTCTAATCTCGCAACTGGAGCATAAGTCTCATCGTAATCGATACCTTCTTCCTGATTATATCCTTGAGCTAGGAGTCGAACCTTGTTACGAGTCACTAAACCATTCTCATTAAGTTTATTTCGGAATACCCAACGGGTGCCAATGACCGGATGATCAATAGGCTTGGGAACAAGTTCTCAAACTTGATTCCGTTCAAATTGGTTTAATTCCTCATGCATAGCATCTAACCAAAAATGATCACTACATGCTTCATCAATGGTTTTGGGTTCTAGCTGTGAAATGAATGCAACACTAGAAACAATATCTCTACTGGATGTACGAGTACTTACACCTTTGGTAATATCACAATTACCAAATCATTTGGATGATCAGCCGTAAATTTTAATCTTTTCGGCAGACTCCGAAGGTAGCTGCTTCCGGGTTCTTCTCTAGCAGAATCAGCTGGTGTTGAGCTTGGTACAGTTAGATCTTCATCATTGTCATCGATAGTCATTTGATTTAATTCATCAAAGGTGACGTTGATTGATTCTTCGATGATCATAGTTCGTTTGTTGAAGACTCTGTATCCTTTGCTCTTGGCCGCATAACCTAAAAATATACCTTCATCGGCCTTTTCGTCAAACTTTCCCAAATTATCTTTTGTATTAAGAATAAAGCATTTACAACCAAATATTCTAAAATATGAAACTGATGGAATTCTATCAAACCATAACTCAAATGGAGTCTTTTTCGATTTGGGTCGAATTAGAACTCTATTGAGAACAAAACAAGCTGTATTGACAGCTTCAGCCCAGAAATATTTGGGTAGACTAAACTGGTTTAACATTACTCTGGCCATTTCGGATAGAGTTCGGTTCTTACGTTCCATAACTCTATTTTGTTGTGGAGTCCTAGGGTAGGAGAACTCGTTTACAAAACCGTGTGTGTCACAAAATTGCTCAAACTCTGCATTCTCGAATTCGCCATCATGATCGCTTCTAATACGAGTGATCATGTAACCTTTTTCATTCTGTACTTTCTTACAAAAGAAAATAAATTTGGATAATGCATCATTCTTGTGTGTCAAAAAGTATACCCACGTGTATCTAGAGTAATCATCTACAATTACAAAAGCATATAACTTACCTCCGAGGCTAGCAACTCTGCTAGGACCAAATAAGTTCATATGTAGCAATTGTAGAGGTCTAGTAGTACATACTGCGTTTACTGACTTGAATGTGGATCTGGTAGCTTTGTTCTTTTCACATTGGCTGCATACCGAATCCTTCTTGAATGTTATGTCCGGTAAACCGCGTACTAGCTTCTTCGTGGATAATCTTGAGATTGTGTCCATATTTGCGTGACCGAGTCTCATATGCCACAGATGACTCTCATCACTTTTAGCCATTAAGCATCTACCTGAAATGTTATTTTCTTCCAACAAATAGAAAACATATATGTTGTCTTCCCTGATACCTTCAAAGATAGTACTACCAGTTGAGCTATCAACTATAGTATATTTGTCTTTGCCAAAGTTGATGCCATAACCATGATCAGCTAAATGACTTATGCTGAGTAGATTATGTTTCAACTCGGTAACCAGACAGACATCCTTAATCACAGGATAGGGAGACTTACCAACATCACCGATACCAATGATATACCCTTTCAAGTTGTTACCGAAGGAGACATAACCTTCCTTCTTCTTCTTCAACAGTGTTGTAAATAATGTAGCGTCACCGGTCATATGCCGTGAACAACCGCTGTCGAGGATCCATTTGCTTTTAGCATGTAAAAGGTGTTCCACCTACAAAACAATTTGCAGATGAAACTTTTGGTACCCATTTCTTATAGGGTCCTGAGATGTTAGCTTTTGGTATCCATACATAAATATTTAAATCAACAAGCTTTCTGATTCTACATACAGGAGAAATATGACCAGTGTGGCCACAATAATGACATTGTGCATGTTGAGTGTTGAAAGCTGAGTGGTGTGCATGGTTGGTAGGTTTAGGTTTTTTAGTATAGAAGAAAGCATGCCTATAATCCTGTTTGGGCTTAACCTTTTGGGGTAAAGGTTTGATATGGTTAGGTCTGACAGTGTTTGGTTTGGAAATGTTCCGATTATTCGGTAAGTGACACGTGTTAGGGTAGGAAGCAGCAGTCTCAGGCTATTTTCCTAACCTAATTTCTAATCTTTTGGAAGTGTCATATAACTTAGTATAGTCAGAAGTGAGTGCTTCTATTCTGACTTGTGCACTTTGAAGACTTTTCTTCTCTTTAGAAAGTTCTTCTTTCAGTTGGTCAATAACCTTGTCTTTTTCTTCGGATGACTTGGTAGTCTCGTGTAATAAGAGCTTAATAGAAGAAAGCTCACCAGACTCACTAACATTATCTTTAACCTCAGCTAGTAGGTCGGTAAGTCTTCCTATTTCACCTTTGTACTCTTTGAGTACCTTCTTAGAGGTCTGATATTTGCTACGCAGTTTCCTGTAATCACTTATCAGTTCACTGAAGGCTTCTCCTAATTGCTCAAAGGTAAAGTCATCATATGTATCAACTATAGGTTCAGAGAGTACCTGATCGGATGTCATAAAGCATACATTTGCAGCGTCTTCTGATTGTTCATCTTCTGATTCGCTGGCTTCACTTTCATGCCATATGCTGGTTATTGACATACTTCTGAGATGTTGATCTCTTCAGGTTCCCTTTCTCATACCTGTTGCTCTTCTTGCTTGATGATGAGTTTGTAGGACAATCCTTCTTCATGTGTCCCTTCTTCTTGCAGCCATAGCAGACAGCATCATCTTGATACCAGTTGTTGCTGCTATTGTTTTCTTTGGCTTTCTTCTCATATCTCATGAATCTTTTGAATTTCCTTGCTATGAGTGCTTGATCTTCAGCATCAGATTCACTGCTGTCTGAATCACCTTCAGCAGCTTTTTTGTGCTGAGCCTTGAAAGCGATCGTCTTCTCCTTTGGTGCAGGCTCTTCAAAATCTTGTAGCTCCAGTTCATGAGTGAGTAGCTTACCCATGAGTACTTCGAGTGTCATGGTAGTAACGTCGTTTCCTTCAATGATTGCAGTAGCCTTCGGAATCTAGTTCTTTGTAAGTGCTCGCAGGAGTTTACGAATCTTTTTATGGTTACTGTAATCTTTGCCTAGGGAGGACAAAGGATTTACAATATCCAAGAATCTCTCGAACATCTGAGTAACTGTTTCGTTGGGCTTCATCTTGAATGCCTCGTACTCCTGAGTAAGTCTGCTGACTTTTGATTTTTTGACTTGAGTCGTGCCTTCATGTGTGACTTCAAGAAGCTTCTACACTTCATTAGCAGTTGTGCAGATAGACACCCTGTTAAATTCAGTTCTGTCTAAAGTACAAAATAAAGCGTTAATAGTACGTGCGTCAAGACTGGCCTTTTTCTTTTCTTCCTCTGTATATCTGTTATGGGGTTTTTCAGTTAAAACTCCATCAACATTTATACGAGGTGGCTTTTGATAACCATTAATAACAATAGACCATAAATCAAAATCAAGAGATTTCAAGAAGAAACTCATCCGTATTTTCCAATAGGTATAATTTGTACCATCAAACAGTGGAGGTCTGTTTGTGGCCTGGCCTTCACTTGTGAATTTCAAAGTTGCCATGTGTTGTGCTGTGATCTATATAATAATTAATTAAATGAATAAATAATTGTAATGTTACCTTGTTTTACCTGTAACCTCGCTCTGATACCAATTGTAGGAACGAAATCGTAAAGCGCAATACTCTAGAGGGGGGGTGAATAGAGTTGGCAGCAGAATAATGCTAATTAAAAATTATTAGCAGCAAGATCACAGAATAATAATCACAACTAAATAATGTAAAGGCAGAGATAAGAAAGCAAACGCAAAGACAGCGATGTATACTGGTTTCCCTCTGTTGAGGACTAGTCCAGTCGGTAGAACTCTTGCTACCAGTTGAATCCACTATTGGCAAAACCGTAAGTTTTCTTACGAAGTCCTTGCAACTTCTACAACGCGAGCTTTGATACGAAGAACTCGTCCAACTTCAATTGTGAAGAGGTATTCTTCTATCAAGCCTTCTGATTACAATCCCTCAGAAACTTCTAGACCGCACCGCACTGACAAATCGACTAGAGGATTGTAACTGGCTTGGGATCTGAAAATTAAAGCTCGAGAAAAACTCTTTGGAAGACAGTAGGCTTTAAATAGAGAGAAGATTGAAAGTGAATGAGTGAGTTAAAATGATCAAAATCCTTCTCTATTTATAGGAGTTCCAAAGACAGAATTCTGGCAGAATTTGGGCAGAATTCGGGCAGAACTCGATGAGCAAATCTCGGTCAAATCCGCAACTGCAGGAGGACCAAGTTCCAAGGAATTCAAAAATCAAAACGGCTACTAACCGAACTCTGGTCGAACTCTGGCCTAGTTCTGTCAGGGTTTGGTTAGGATTTTTCAAAATAGATTTTGGAGGATTTTGAAAACCTTTTTGGAGCTTTTGTAAATACGAATGTTTTTCAAAACTAAGGACATTTTTTAAAAATATTTTGAAATCATTTTGGAATAGCCTATTTGCCATTACGACTCGGTGTACAATGTATTTCTAGACTCAATAAAATTAAAGATTACATTGCTCAAAGAAATACAGACTCGAACAGGCAAACAACGCTTCGGTCTTGAACTGAGTAGATAGCCATTCTTGATCATGTCCAAGAGTCCGAGATATCTAGCTCCATATATCGAGACAGAGTTTGATCAATTATTAAAATCAGTTTGACCATATGACCAATGGGCCAACAACATTGCTTAACATGAAGTACATTCTGAATGGCAAACAGCTTCAGTCTTGAACATTATTGAGCAGTGTCCAAAACGTCGTAGGTAAACATCTGAGTTGACTTGTAATTATATCGAGACAGAGTTTGATCAATTATTAAAATCAGGTTTGACCATGACCAATGGGCCAACAATCTTTTCCATTTTGATAATTGACAAACCTTGCCGATATAACATCTAAGCTTGGAATCAATTCAAAATAGTAATAAAAGAAATTGTTCATAACCTGTATTTCACTTGAACGAAAAAAAAAATGTTAGATCCTTATTTCTCTCCCGTTGTCACTTAGCAAAATAATTGCAAAAGAGAAAGCTCCCCCGCAATAAATACATAAGTAACAATCAGTGAAGAAACACAATAACATAAATAATCATGACTAACATAGATAGATAAATTGTTACAGGCAGTATTTAATAAAGAAGGAAGCAACAAAGATAGATAGATAGTGCAACCATAAAACTGAAACAAATAAAGTGCTGAATAATAGACTAAGATGTCAAAACTGAGGCATAACCAAAAACCAAGTCCATGAATAGTCACATAAGAGAAAAAGCACTGATAAAAACTAAAAAGTACTGATAAAATCTTGGAATGTCGGAGCATTTCCAAGTAAACATAAGACAAAAGTAACAGTCTCAACAATCTAACATCTCAAAAATTATCATCATCATCATCAACGTCATCAGCTGCAGCTCCAACATGTCCAGAAGGACCAGCTCTAGAAGTACCAGCGCCAGAAGTGCGAGGAGTGGCGCCAGTGGTACGATACCAATCATATGCGTTCCATGGCTGGAACAGAGAGTGAACCGCCTCGTCGTCAATGCGGTAGCCAGAAACAGAAGGGTCTCGAGGTAGAGAGCTAGCAGAATGACCCGTCTGCACAAACCTCAGATCGGCAAAGGAGTTGGCAATCGCCTGGAACCGAGTCACATCACGGAACTCGTATTCCCTAGAGGTCTCAACATAAAAAGACTGCAGATCTGATAAGCGGTGATGGATACCCTCAAATGTCATAGGGTAAGAATGAGGAGGAACATGTGCTGTGGGAGCAGTGGGAGTAGGTGCAGGAGGAGTAGGTGCAGTAGGTGGAGGAACAGATACAATGTTGCGATGAGAGAGTTTGAGAAACTTGGGCTCGGGGTCGACAGCACAAGTAGATAGGTCAATATCAAATCTCTGAAAAATGCGAGGAATAAGCATCGCATAGGATAAGTTGCAGTCTCTCCCGCGACATCTACCCATCATCTGAATGATAGTCTTAGGGACAAAAAAAGGAATCCCCTTAAGAATATGATAGAGAGCAGAAAGCTCAAGTGCAGTGACATCATCTTTAGAAGTGGATTTTGGAAGTAAGGTGGAATAGATGATGCGATGTAATTCATAGTTAAACAAGTTCAAGTTATTAGCCTTGAACTTTCCAGGAAGAACGCATACGGGCGCACAAAGTTCATTCTTGAAACTAACGAGTGTCGTGCCATCGGGGAAATCAAAATCAGTGATGTCATCGAACGGGGCACCTTCGTTTGGGATAACCAAGGATTTCCGCTAATATTTTATCAGTGAATTCAATATCAATTCCTCCGACACGTGTCCTCACTGTAAAAGTGTCTAACACGAAATTACAATAGAATAATCTAATGGCATTAGTGGCAATGGGAAATTGTAAGGTGACAAAATGTTGCAACCCTAATGCCTCAAAATAAGGGCAGTAATCCGGAAAGACAGTCCACTTAATCGGTAATCCGGTGTAAATAGTATGCATGATAAAATCGGCGTACCACAATAAAGCTTGATCGAAAGTTTTAAAGTAAAACTCATCCGACGCACCATCGTCCGATTGGATCGGAGAAAAGAGGCAATCCGTATGCGGATCTGAAGACGATGCCTCTTCACTGGCATTGGCCTTCTTCCTCTTGAAGGGATTGAACTTAGGCATTCTTTCCCAAAAATTTTAGAAACCCTAAGTGTTGAAAAAGTGGAGGAAAGAAGGGATTATACCTTCTAAGAGTTGGATAAGTTGTAGAGGATGACGATCTCCGCACGAATATAAAGTTTTGAGGAGAAACTCCACAAGGATTGGAAGAACAATGAGGGAGAAGAAGCTAGGGTTTCGGAGGCGCGCTGCTGCTGTTATGAGGATGTGGGGAAGAATGAAGAAGAAGGAAGCCTCGGGTTGGTGCTGGTATATATAAATACCCAGCCGAACTCTGGCCGAATTCGGACCGAACTCGGGCCGAATTCGCCAAGGGTTGCCTGGCTATATATATATATAAAAATAATTCAAATGAGGCCACATTTTTTTCATTAATTCGTTTCAAATGCTTAATTCAAAGTTTAGTAATTTTAAATCTCAAAGTAATATAATTAATATTACTTTACAAATTAATATTTTTTACTCAGCATCTGTCCCAGATTAGCTGTAGGAGTACTGTCCCAGCTAACGGAGGTTCACCGGGGAACTCTTAAATATCGCTTCGCTTCGACCGTAGTCGTGGTGACAGACAGACTCTTTTTAGACTTGTCTCGAAAACAGTTTATGAGTATCGAATAAATAATTAATAAAACAAAATTAATTAATATTATTGATATCTAAAATTCCTAATTCTCGACGTAAATAGTTGAAACGATCTTCCGCTAAAGGTTTTGTGAGTATGTCAGCTAATTGATTCTGTGTGTCTATGTATATAAGGTCTATATCTCCATTTTGTTGATGATCTCTAAGAAAATGATGTCGAATCTCGATATATTTAGTACGAGAATGACATACAGGATTCTTAGTCAAATTAATAGAACTAGTGTTATCACAAAAAATGGGTATGTGTGAAAAATACAATCCATAGTCTTCTAAGGTTTGTTTCATCCACAAAATTTGTGCACAACAACGTCCTGCGACGATATACTCAGCCTCAGTTGTTGATAATGCAACAGAATTTTGCTTTTTACTAAACCAAGAGACTAGAGCTTTTCCTAGGAAATGACATGTGCCGCTAGTGCTTTTTCTATCTACTTTGCATCCAGCAAAATCAGCATCGGAATAATCGGTTAGATCAAACGACGTGGTTTTGGGATACCATAAGCCGACAAAAGAAGTGCCTTTAAGGTATCGGAAGATACGCTTAACTGCGCACAAATATGATTCCTTAGGATTAGCTTGAAAACGTGCACATAAGCAAACACTAAACATAATATCTGGTCGACTAGCAGTCAAATATAGTAAGCTACCGATCTTACCTCGATACTTACGTATGTCGACAGGTTTGCCTTGTTCATCAATATCAAGCTTGGTTGAAGTCGCCATTGGAGTGCTAAGTGGTTTTGCTGTTTCCATGTCGAACTTCTTCAATAGATCCTTTGTGTACTTTGCTTGATTTATGAACATCCCATTGTTGGTTTGTTTGATTTGTAGTCCGAGAAAGAATTTCAGCTCTCCCATCATGCTCATCTCAAACTCATTCTGCATACACTTAGAAAATTCTTGACAAAGAGATTTATCAGTAGATCCAAAGATAATATCATCTACATAGACTTGAATCAAAAGAATATTATTATTCAAAGACTTTATAAACAAAGTAGTGTCAATCTTTCCCTTTGAAAAACCGTTATCAAGTAGAAAAGTGCTTAGACGGTCGTACCAAGCACGAAGGGCTTGTTTTAAACCGTATAAAGCTTTCTTAAACTTGAAAACATATTCAAGAAATTTAAAATCAGTAAAACGGGGTGGTTGAGCTACATAAACCTCTTCTTTTATAAAACCATTTAAAATGCACTTTTGACATCCATTTGAAATAACTTAAAATTATAAAAACATGCAAATGCACATAACATGCGAATGAATTCTAATCTCGCAACTGGGACATAAGTCTCATCGTAGTTGATACCTTCTTCCTGATTGTATCCTTGAGCTACGAGTCGAGCCTTATTACGAGTCACTAAACCATTCTCGTTCAGTTTATTTCGGAATACCCATCGGGTGCCAATGATCGGATGATCAATAGGCTTGGAAACAAGTTCCCAAACTTGATTCCGTTCAAATTGGTTTAATTTCTCTTGCATAGCATCTAACCAAAAATTATCACTACATGCTTCATCAATATTTCTAGGTTCAAACTGCGAGACAAAAGCAACACAAGAAGCTATATCTTTATTAGAGGAACAAGTACTTACATCCTTGGTAATCTCACCAATTACCAAGTCCTTTGGATGACTAGCCAAGAATCTCATCTCTTTTGGTGTAGTCTCAGGATTGCTAGTTCCGGCTTCTTTGCTTGGAGGTTCATCTGATGCCTGATGTGATGGTTCTGTATCTTTGTGTGAAGGTTTTGTAGTGGCTGTACTTGGTGCGATTATGTCTTCATTGTCATCATCGTCTAAGTGTTGATTTAGCTCATCAAAATTGACGTTGATAGATTCTTCAATGATCATGGTTCTTTTGTTGAAGACTCTATATCTTTTGCTCTTTGCTGCATAACCTAAAAATATTCTTTCATCGGCCTTTTCATCAAATTTACTCAAATTATCTTTGGTATTAAGAATAAAATATTTACAACCAAAGATTTTGAAATAAGAAACATTTGGTGTTCTATCAAACCATAATTCATAGGGAGTCTTCTTCGATATAGGTCAAATTAGAACCCTATTGAGAATATAGCAAGCTGTATTTACAGCTTCAGCCCATAAATATCTAGGTAGACTAAACTGGTTTAACATAACTCTAGCCATTTCAGATAGAGTTATGTTCTTACGTTCCACAACTCCATTTTGTTGCGGAGTCCTAGGGCAAGAGAATTCATGCAGATAACTGTGTCACAAAATTGCTTGAATTCTGCATTCTCAAATTCGCCGCCAAGATCACTTTGAATACGAGTAATCATGAACCTTTTTTCATTCTGTACTTTCTTACAAAAGGTGACAAATTCTGATAATGCATCATTCTTGCGTGCAAGAAAATAAACCCATGTATATCTAGAGAAGTCATCTATAATGACAAATGTATATAACTTACCACCTAGACTAGCAATTCTGCTGGATCCAAATAAGTCCATATGCAACAATTGTAAAGGTCTAGTGGTACTTGCAGCGTTCTTGGATTTGAATACGGATTTAGTAGCTTTATTCTTTTCACATTCACTACATACCGTATCCTTCTTGAAAGAAATATCCGATAAGCCACGTACCAACTTCTTCGTAGATAATCTTGAAATTGTATCCATGTTTGCATGACCGAGCCTCATATGCCATTGTTGACTCTCAATACTTTTGGCCATCAAACATCTACCTGCTGTGTTAGCATCTTCCAACAAATAGAATACATATATATTGTCTTCCCTAATACCTTCAAATATAGTACTGCCAGTTGAATTATCAATAATAGTACATTTATCTTTTACATAGTTAATGCCATAACCGTGATCAGCTAAATGGCTTATGCTGAGCAGATTATGTTTTAACTCGGTAACAAGACAAACATCTTTAATCACTGGATAGGGAGCCTTACCAATGTCACCGATACCGATTATATACCCTCTCAAATTATTACCGAAGGAGACGTATCCTTCTTTATTCCTCTTCGATAGTGTTGCAAATAATGAAGCGTCACCGGTCATGTGCCGTGAGCAACCGCTGTCGAGGATCCATTTGCTCCTAGCATGTGAAGGGTGTCCCACCTACAAAACAATTTACAGATAAAACTTTTGGTACCCATTTCTTGTAGGGTCCTGACTGGTTAGTTTTCGGTATCCATGCATAAATATTTAAATCTACTAACTTTCTGATTCTACATGTAGAAGATATATGACCAATGAGGCCACAATAATGACATTTAGCATGTTGAGTGTTGAAAGTAGTGTGAGGTGCATGATTGGTAGGTTTTGATTTTCTAGTATAGAAGAATGCATGCCTATTAGTCTTCTTGGGCATAGTCTTGGTATGGTTTGGTCTGACAGTGTTGGGCGTGTTTCGATGATTCGGTAACTGACACGTGTTAGAAAAGGAAGCAGCAACTTCAGGCCGTTTTCCTAAACTAATTTCCAACTTTTTGGAAGTATCATATAATCTAGTATAGTAGGTCGGTAAGTCTTCCTATTTCACCATTGTACTCTTTGAGTACCTTCTTAGAGGTTTCATATTTACTACGCAGTTTCCTGTAATCATCTAACAGTTCACTGAAAGCCTCTCCTAGTTGCTCAAAGGTGAAATCATCATAAGGGTCAAATAGAGGATTAGTGATTACCTGATCGCAAGCCATCAAGCACACATTTGCAACGTCATCTGATTGTTCATCTTCTGAGTCGCTGGCTTCACTTTCATGCCATATGCTTGTGTTGGCGTACTTTTTTTATGTTGATTTCTTCAGGTAGCCTTTGTCATATTTGTTGTTTTTCTTTGATGATGATGCTGAGGGACAATATTTCTTCATGTGTCCTTTCTTCTTGCATCCGAAGCAAATAGGATCTTTCTTGTTGTTGTTGTTGTCTTTGCTGTCCTTTGTTCTTTTGTTAAATCTCATGAACTTCTTGAACTTTCTTACCAGAAGAGCTTGATCTTCAGAGTCGGAGTCGCTGTCGTCGGAATCATCTTCGATGGTTCTTCTATGTTGAGCCTTGAGAGCGATCGTCTTCTCTGACTTTTTCTTTGGTGTAGCATCTTCAAAGTCTTGAAGTTCTAACTCGTGAGTGAGTAGCTTACCCATGAGTGTTTCTAGAGACATTGTTGAGAGGTCGTTCCCTTCAATGATTGTTGTAGCCTTTGGAATCCAGTTCTTTATAAGGGCTCGTAGAAGTTTACAAATCTTCTCATGGTTACTGTAATCCTTTCCTAGTGAGGACAGAGAATTTACAATATCCAAGAATCTTGTAAACATCTGAGTGACTGATTCACTTGGCTTCATTTTGAACGCCTCATACTCCTGAGTAAGTCTGCTGATCTTTGACTCCTTAACTTGTGTTGTTCCTTCGTGGGTTACTTCGAAAAGTTTCCACACTTCGTTTGATGTTGTACAAGTAGATACCCTGTTGAATTCAGTTCTATCTAAAGTACAAAATAAAGCGTTAATAGCACGTGCGTCAAGACTGGCCTTTTTCTTTTCTTCCTCTATATATTTGTCATTGGGTTTTTCAGCTAAAACACCATTAACATAAATACGATGTGGCTTTTTATAGCCATCGATAACCACAGACCATAAGTCAAAATCAAGAGATTTCAGAAAGAAACTCATACGTGTTTTCCAATAAGTGTAGTTTGTGCCGTCAAACAGTGGAGGTCCGTTTGTGGCTTGGCCTTCACTTGTGAATTTCACAGTTGTCATGTGTAATGCTGTGATCTATATAAAAATTGAATATAACTGTAATTTTACCTTGCTTTACCTGTATAACCCGCTCTGATACCAATTGTAGGAACGAAATCGTAAAGCAGAATACTCTAGAGGGAGGTGAATAGAGTAGGCAGCGAAATATTGCTAATTAAAAACTTGTTAGCAGTTAGATCACAGATAAAATAATAATCACAAAAAGTAAATGACAGAATTTAAAGTGATCAGAAGGCAAACGCAAACACCGAGATTTATTCTGGTTTTCCTCTTGTGAGGACTAGTCCAGTCGGAAGAACTCTAGCTTCCAGTTGAATACACTATTGGAAAATCCCGCAAGTTTTCATACAAAGTCCTTGCAACTTCTACAAACGCGAGCTTTGATACGAAGAACTCGACCAACTTCAATTGTGAAGAGTTGAATCTTCTATCAAGTCTCTGATTACAATCGCTCTAAAACTTCTAGACCGTACCGCACTGGCAAATCGACTAGAGGATTGTAACTGGCTTGGGATTTGAAAATGAAAGCTTTTAAGAACTCTTTAGAAGAATATAAGCTCAGGAAGAGAAGAGATTGAAAGTGAATTGGTGATTTGAAATGATCGAAATACTTCTCTATTTATATTTTTAACAAAGACAGAACTCTGACAGAATTCGGGCAAAATTCGGACAGAACTCTTTGTGACAAACCGTAACTGAAGGATGACCAAGTTCAAAAACCCAATGTTCACTAACGTTCCAAATGGCCGAACTCGGCCCGAGTTCTCCTGGGGTTCTGCCAGTTCATTTTTGGAGAAAATAAATTTTTGCTTTTTAAACAATCCTTCAGAAGCTTTTTGTAAAAAGAATATTTTTCAAAAACATAGGTCATTTGTAAAAGAATAGGATGGTTTTGAAAAACATTTTCGGATAGCCTATTTGCCAGTACGACTCGGTGTACAATGTATTCCTAGACTCAATAAAATAAAAAATTACATTGCTTAACAGGAAATACATTCTGAATGGCAAACAGCTTCAGTCTTGAACATTGTTGAGCAGTGTCCAAAACGTCGTAGGTAAACATCTGAGTTGACTTGTAATTATATCGAGACAGAGTTTGATCAATTATTAAAATCAGGTTTGACCATGACCAATGGGCCAACAGGTTGTTGGTACCAACCTTTCGTATGAGGAAAGGCATGTATCCATATTGGACCGAAGAGAGATGGTACTCAAGAACAAGACTATTAATTTAGTCCGTGTTGCATGGGGTCACCACTCCTTGGGTGAGTCAACCTGGAAATGTGAGGATGATATCCGATCGCGATATCCACACCTGTTTGACTCATAAGGTATAATGTCCTTTTTATGCCTTATGCTTTTAAATTCCTTGCTTGCATTAAAGATTGCTTGATTGAATGCTAGTCATAGATTGCTAGTGATTAGTATATCTTGTCCCGACATCTCTAGCCTCTTGATTAAATTTTGAGGACAGAATTCTTTTAAGGTGGGTAGAGTTGTCACTTCCGTTTTCCGTTATATATATTTCCAGTAGACGTGTACGGATTTCTGACCTGTATTTTGACTTGTCTAGCATGGCTTGGTTTTGTCCTGGTTTAATCTTACTTAGTTTATTTTAATTTGGTTCGGTTCAATTTGACTTGGCTTGGCTTGGTTTGTGTTGGGTTAAGATGGAGAGATTTTGCATAAAAATCAACTCCTTTTCTCTCTTCCATTATTTACATTTACTTCTTCATTTACTCCTCCCACCAACGAAGCCCTAGACAAGTGCAACTTGCTTCATGATGGATCTCAAGTTTTATTGTTCCATTCTCTTCCTTACTTGATTCTAAGCCTCTTTAGAACTTGACATTTTTGGGTTTGATGGATGGATTCTTGTAGATCTAAGTTTGTAACTTTTTTTGGTTTTCCTTGGCCTTGATCTCTGAAACTTGGTTATTTTTTAGATCTAATGGTTCCATGTTGTAGTGAATTCAATTCTACCCAATTTTGGCTTTTGAACCGCTTGATTTCGACTTTGTGTGAGGAAGTTATGCCATTTTTGTATTCATGGGTTCTCCACACCTTTTGGTAATGTCGGGACAATGAACAGTGTCGTGCGTAGTGTCTTCGCTGTTGCGCGCTGCGCGCCGTGCTGGCGCGCAATGTGCGCCGTGGGCGGTTTTGCTCGCGCGCGCAGCACAACTTACGCGTCGCGCGCAATTTTTTGTCGTGCAACGTGCTTGCGTGCAATGTGTGTCGTGGGCGGTTTTCTCACGCGCGTACAGCAACTTGCATGCTGCGCATGATTTTCTGCCATGCAACGTACGCCGTGCTTGCACGCAATGTACGTCGTGGGTATTTTTGCTCACGCACCAGTGCGCAAATCACTCCAAATGACTGTTTTTTGCCCGTTTGAGCTATTTTGTAGCTTAGATCTTGAAAAACTCAAAACATGAAAGTTGTAGATCTTTGCCTTAGCTTCAAGATTCTTCATGTCTCACTTTAATCAAGGTTCATATGTGACTTATGGTTTCATTCCCATATGGGTGTTCTCGATCTTCTTTGCATGTTTTATATACTTGACCTAAATTACGACGACCCGACTTGACACTTGATAGTCTTGAGCTAGTAACTTGAACCTGGTACAAACATGATAACATGAACACGACATGATAACTCTTGATAGTGATCCATTGTGGTGCACTCTTGACAAGCAACTTGACATGATAATTCTTGATAGTAGTCCGTTGTGACGCACTCTTGACATGATAAGTAAACTAACATGACAAGATAATCTTGAACGCTGTTGCGACAGCTACCTGGACTTGCTAAGTAACTCTTATCTTGACACCGTGGGTGTTTGTGCTTGTATAAGCTACATGTTTCGTCTTATATCATATCTAGGACATGGATTCCTGGTTACCACGATCAGGGATTCATACTGAATCTGACTAGGATAATGACTAGATTGATCAAGTAGTTCATGAAAAGATTTCCCAGCTATAGGTAGTCCCGTTATCTGGGTTCTTTAATCAGACTTGTAGCCTGCCGTCGAGTAGGGTACATTTCCAGCACATTGTCATGTGTTGCACCCCCAAGTCACCTAATCGAACTCTCTCAACTTGCAATTGGATAACCTGGATTACGTCTGCAGGGCTTGTGGCTGTTGGAACATCTCAATGCATCTTGTTAGTAACTAGGCTTGTGATAACCCGAGTTAGTTAAAGCATCAAGCCGTACTCTTTGCTTGGCCATGATTGATGGATGGAGTCTAGTCTTGTCTAGACAGTGACATTCTATGATTACCTCATACATTGCTATTATGCTTTACTCTGGTCGATAAATGATTGGAGACTAAGCTCTGTTCAGGTAAAGGGTTACAACCCCGATCCTTGTTTGGTTTACGGGTTGTATGGCCAGATTTCGGAGTAGCTCCCGAGGATCTTCCAGTCTTCCAGCCAGATGGTGAACACTAGAAGAAACCCTGGCAACGAGTGGGTTTTATTTTGCTCTCCTACTCTATTGTAAAATTATTCTTTTGGGACATTTAGCCGCCGAGCAAGTATTAGCTCGTGTTGAATACTTATATTTCTTGTCTGCCTAAGGGCTGTAACGTGATTGACAAATCCTATGATTGATCATGTATGACTGAAACTCTTGCTAGTCCTTGTATTTTGTACGACTAGCTTCATGATCATCTGTATATGAAATGTATGGGACGACTTACTATTGAATATCTGATGGTCTAACATCTTGTAACTATTATTGCTTGCTTGAGATTGAGACACTAGGCTTGTTCTTGACCTTAAGAGACTAATGGCTTGTAGTTAAACCCTCATGCATCTAGACAGCTGTGATCGTATATCGAGGTGGGTTACACTTCTATATACGTAGCTGGTTGTGTCTGTCCTCCGCTCTCCAGTATTCTGGTTCTGGGGCGTGACATTTTATGACGGGTAAAAACCGTCATATATGACAATTTATGATGGTTTTTTTTTGAAGCAGGCAACCGTCATGAACATGGGTGTTATAAAAGTTTAGAAAAATCGTTATATATGACTTACACTTAAATGACACATTTTTATAAAAACAAGATAATTAACTCAATTATATATAACAAAAAATTTGAAAATGGCATTAATATTATCATTATATATAACATATCTATCCGAAAGCGTTATGACTAAGTTATATATACATAACGCTTGCTAAAATGATCTGGTTCTGGAACTATTCATGAAACGTTCATGAAACATTATAAAAAGAACTTATACATAACACTTTCTAACGTTCTGTTCTGGTTATTCACACACATATATATCACCTGTCAATGCTTATAATTCAATACATTATAAAAAGCATAATAATTTCTCGAGACAACAGAAATATGAAATTTAACTAACATATGAAATATTTTATTAAAAATATCCAAATATTACATCATCTTAATTACATTTCAAAACATATCACTCTTTTTCCAACTTTTGTTTCACCAACATATCACCATTACATTTCAAAATCCAAAAATATATACATCTTTCCCTTTTAGGGCAGCCGGCCTCAAAACATTGCATTCACCAACACCAAATAGTGACATTCCTTCAAAAGCCAACATTGTATATCCCTTTAAAAGTCAACATTTTACCTTATAAATAATTAACAGATGAACCACGCAAATGCACATGACATTACAGAAAGATGATTTTGATACATATGAAGGAAAAGCTTACCATAGTTTGCTCGTGTAGAAGAAAATATATTTCTGCTACCTTTGTTTAGACAATCCTTGGACAAACGGGTCACTCCACCACATATCTTATAGTAACCACCCTAAAAGCAATAATATAATGTTAACATCAATACATTTGTTAAGCCTTCTAAGTTGATCTAGAGAAATTAGAGAATCAACTCTCTATGATCATGGCAATAATAGTGATTTTTTAGGACTTGAGAACATTATAATGATGAAATAACTACATACTAGTCCTCACATGCAACACATAAAATGAGAAGAAGCCTACGGACAAGTAAAGAGGCATCCAGATTCCATATTCCAGACTAAAGTAGGCAACACATAAAATGAGAAGAAGCCTACAGACAACACATCCAAGCAAGTAGGCAACATAGCCTCCAAAGTATCAAGTATGGAAACAAAATTAAATAGTAAATAATAAATAAATATACTATAATGGGCTCAGATATCAGAGATGGATCACCACATCATAATGAAGAAAGTTACAGCCTACAGGCAAGTAAAGAGGCATCCAGATTCCAGTAGGCAACACATAAAATGAGAAGAAGCCTACAGACAACACATCCAGGCAAGTAGACAACATATTCTCCAAAGTCCAAACTCCAAAGTATCAAGTATGAAAACGAAACAACATAGTTAAAAGAAGAAGCCTACAGGCAACATAGCCTACAGGCAAGGCAAAACTATAAAAGTCCAAAGTATCTCATCAACGCCCATAAATCATAATAGTTATATATATAATTATATTAATGCAAGAAAACTTCAAAAATATCAATATTTCAGACTTATGTCTAGAAATCAGTAGGGACTGCCTCGTCATCGATGTAGGATAGCTCCAACACCGCTCCGTACTCCTGTGGAAAATCGTCTAACCCTGAAGAGGTAACTAGGTCCTCAAAGGGACGTAGCAAGATACAAGAAAATACCATGCCATATAAACTATGATAATATAATAAGAGAAAAGGTATGCATGCAATCGGGTCCCTGACCATTCTACTGTGAATATGCAGTTGAGATACAATCCTTCGACGTATGAGCCCTAGCTGTAAATAGGATCGGCATAGTTTCCGTAAAGGGCACCAGGGGCCTACGTCCATAACACTCTGGAAGCGT
>JANAVB010012407.1:27500-44909 GCA_029216955.1 Iris pallida
TTTGATTATCGCCTTGACTTTCGCTTCTAATCTTAAGATGAAATTTAGCATCCTGCTTGTTTTTGCACCTATATTATGGTAGTTTTGTCTCTTTCAGAGAGATGCATTTGCACGATGGACGCACAACTTATGGCGTTGCCCAGGCATCCGAAACCTCGCCCAACGATGATAGGACTCCGGATCCATGGACACCCAGACTTTCGAACGAGTTCAGGCCGTTTCGATGACTCCATCCATCCATGTGGGGTTCGCACCGCAGCCGGCACCCATGCACCAGGAGGGCCAGACATACAGACGCCGATGCGTCAGGAGGAGAACCTTTTGCCACCACCACCTCCCTTTCCTCCCCAGATGCCGCAGGGAGCATACTGCACAGTGCCCTATGCACCCCATCCTCTCCATGCCGCAGGGAGCGTACCCGCAACAGATGACATATGCACCTATTCCACCACAGATGCCACATATGGAGGGACAGCCCCATGTTCCAGTTCTTCCAGATGATGATGCAGCAGTGCAGCAGATGGAGGCTATGAGACAGACTCTGATGACTTCCTTGGAGAGGATGACGGCACCAGCACCGGCACCACCACCAGCCCTAGCACCAGTCCAGCAGGTGGGCACCATTTAGAGGTACTGTCAGATGAACCCAAAGCCTTCAAGGAACGAGAGCCCGGAGGAGATATCAGACTGGATAGCCAGCACATAGAAGAACTTGGAGGCTTCGCAGCTACCTGCTGACTTGTGGATGACTGCCGTGAGGACTCAGATGGAGGGGAATGCCCATCATTGGTAGGAATCGAAATAGCGTGAAGTCATTTGGGAGCAGTTTCTGGAGTACTTTAAGGCGAAGTACTTCTCATCTACCGTCCGAGATGCTCTCTACGATCAGTTCCTCCACCTCAAGCAGGGGAACATGACCGTAGACGAGTATGATGCAGAGTTCAGTCGTCTCATCCGGTTCGGCACACTACTGCTACCAGACGAGAGAAAGAAGGCCCGGAGGTTCCATCATGGCCTGACGAAGGAACTTCAGAGGTATACGAGCGCACAGTCGAGGGCTACCTACGAGGAGGTGCTAGCCGAGGCCAGAGTCCAGGAAGCTATCAACCGGGATCCGTTGAGCGCGAGGTGCCATACTAATAGCTACACTAGCTAGAGTCCAGACTGGAGGCCCGACCAGACGCTCGGGGACCTATCATCAGCAACAGAGAGCCGCTTCGTACCAGCAGAGGGAGCTTCCGACTTGTCACTACTGTAACAAGAAAGGACACTTTCAGAGGGAGTACAGAAAAAGGCTCAACCAGTGCCTGAGGTGTGGATCAGGACATCATCAGGCCAGGGACTGACCACACCACAATGACAGAGCTCAGCAGTTGGCCCCCAGGCCAGCTCCTCCAGGACCCAGGCTACCAGCACAGGCGACTGCAGCCCCGCGAGCACCAGGATATCAACGTGGACCACTGACCCTACAGGAGGAGCAGTACCATCAGCAGACAGAGGCTCAGAAGAGAGGGAAGATCTTTGCTATGGCACCAGAGCAGGAGGAGCCAGAGGGAATGGCGATCACAGGTACTATCTTAGTTGCATCTTTGTCTGCTGTTGTACTGTTCGATTTCGGAGCTACTATGTCTTTCATATCTAGTAGTTTTGTTGCTATGAACAAATTAGTCACCTCGCCCTTACCCAAGAGTTGGAGGATTCTTATGGGTGGAGGGATCGTCCCAGTCACTAGCACGTGTAGACTGCTCTGTGGTTGTATGTGGGAGGGAGATGATAGCTCAATTTTTGGTGTTTCCTATGCCAAACTTCGACGTTATTTTGGGGATGGACTGGTTAAGCCAGTATCATGTCGTCTTGGAGTGCCGGAGGGGGAGCGTCATCTTCAGACTGTCAGATCGCCCAGAGTTCGAGTTTATAAGAGGGACCGTAGAGCGAGGAGTAGGCCGGTCCTTCGGTGTCTACATGGCGATGGAGACAACACCACCGTCGATTATTGCAGAGTTTATGGACGTCTTTCCGGAGGAGTTGCCAGGTCTTCTACCTGACAGACAAGTGGAGTTTTCTATCGAGCTAGTACCAGGAGCAGCACCGGTCTCTTCTAATGTGTACCGGTTGGCGAAGAAGGAGCTAGATGAGTTGAAGCTTCAGCTGGAGGAGTTGCAGACTATAGGATTCATCCGACCGAGTGCTTTACCTTGGGGAGCCCCAGTTTTGTTTGTACCAAAGAAGGATGGGACTGTCCGAATGTGCATTGATTACAGAGCCCTGAATGCACTGACCATCAGGAACAAGTATACCTTGCCTCGGATCGACGACCTGTTTGATCAGTTCACTGGAGCCAGAGTGTTTTCGAAGATCGACTTGAGATCGGGGTACCATCAAGTGAAGGTGTGGAAGGAGGACATTCCAAAGACAGCCTTCAGGACACGTTATGGTCACTACGAATTCCTGGTGATGCCTTTTGGTTTGACCAATGAGCCTGCTGTGTTCATGAATCTGATGAACAGAGTGTTTCACCAGTATTTGGATCAGTTCGTGGTCGTGTTCATCGATGACATATTGGTGTACTCAAAGAGCCACGGGAGCACGGAAGGCATTTGCAGTTTATGTTGGAGACGTTGAGGAGGGAAGACTCTATGCCAAGCTGAGCAAGTGCGAGTTCTTTCTGGACAGTGTCTCTTTTCTCGGACACGTCATCTCAGGAGAGGGTATATCTGTGGACCCAGCGAAGATCTCATCCATGGAGACATGGCTGACCCCTACCAATGTCTCGGAGGTGAGAAGTTTTCTTGGACTTGCCGGGTATTAGCGGAGGTTCATAAAGAACTTCGCGAGGATCGCTGAGCCGATGACCCGTTTGACCCGGAAGGAGCAGGAGTTTATCTGGACAGAGGAGTACCAGGTGGCATTTGATGAGCTGAAGAAGTGCCTCACCACAGCACATATTCTGACTATACCATCCGGACCATGAGGGTTTGTGATCTACAGCGACGCATCAGGAAAGGGATTGGGATGCGTTTTGATGCAGTACGGGAAGGTAGTAGCATATGCTTCGAGGCAGCTGAAGGTTCATGAGAAGAATTATCCAACCCACTTGGAGCTTGCCGCGGTTATCTTTGTCCTGAAGCATTGGAGACACTACTTGTATGGTGAGAGGGTAGAGATATTCACGGACCATAAGAGCTTAAAGTACGTCTACACTCAGAAGGAGCTGAATCTGAGACAGAGATGGTGGTTGGAGCTAATGAAAGACTTCGAGATCGAGCTACAGTACAATCCAGGGAAGACAAACGTCGTAGCTGATGCTTTGAGCAAGAGGCCTATGGTGTACCTGTTGACGACTCAGCCCCATCTTCTAGAGGAGCTACGAGAGTTGGGGATCGAGGTGGTACTAACAGGAGCAGATGGCCAGTTGGCTAGCCTACAGGTGCAGTCTTCGTTGGTAGAGAGGATTAGAGCCGCATTACCGACAGATGCCAGATTTCAACGACTTCGACAGAGGACAGAAGCCGGTATGCAGACCGGGCTGAACATTCATGAGGACGGGACTCTGAGGTATGGAGATCGCCTCTATGTTCCCAATGGAGAGCTTCGTCATGAGCTGATGACGGATGCGCACAGTTCAGTATATTCCATTCACCCAGGAGGTACAAAGATGTACATTGACCTGAGGCAGCATTATTGGTGGCATCGAATGAAGCGAGAGATAGCCCGCTTTATAGCCAGGTGCTTTGTGTGTCAGCAAGTCAACGCTGAGCACCAGAGGTACGCAGGACTGCTCCAATCACTTCCCATATCAGAGTGAAAATGGGAGCATATCACGATGGACTTTGTTACAGGTTACCGAGATGCCCGAGTGGACGTGATACAGTGTGGGTGATAGTGGACCGACTCACCAAGTCAGCTCACTTCCTACCCTTCAGAGTGGGACAGTCTATAGAAGTCCTAGCAGATATGTATATGAGACAGATTGTGCGACTTCATGGAGTACCGGTTAGTATAGTATCTGACCTAGATTCGAGATTCATATCGCACTTCTGACGGAGCCTGCAGGAGAGCCTTGGTACCCGATTGAAGTTTAGTACGTCGTACCATCCGAAGACAGATGGCCAGTCAGAGCACACCATTCAGACGCTAGAGGACATATTGAGGGCATGCATGTAACACCCAGTTTTCTGAAATTGGGGTATTTTTGAAAAATTATTATTTTCATTATTTATTAATGGTATTATAGTCATGATATGATTTTTGGTGATTTTTAGTTAGTTAAATCCATTTTCTAAGTCATGACTTATGACTTTGTGACTTACTATTATAACCCTAGTGTAAACCCTAGAGATTTCATAACCTAGAGACTAACCATGATCATGTGAGCCTAGCCATAGGTTTAGAACATCAAATTAGGGCTTTTTAGCCTAAAGGATATTTTGGTAATTTTCTAGGATTTATTTGGAATTATTTGGATTTATGTGTTTTTATTATTATTTAATTATTGATTAGTGTCATGTTAGTCCCTAACCTAGTTTAGCACTAATCTAGAGGTTAGCTACTAACCTAGAAGCTTTAGGATGGATAATTAGTCATGGGTTAAAGTGGTATAAATATCTTAGGATGCCTTTATGGATATTTTGCTTGAATTACTCAAAATATCAAGACTTTTACACCAAAGTCTTTGCCTTAACCTAGAAGAAACCCAAGGACACCCCCCCTTGCCATGGCCGGCCAAGACACCCCCCCCCCCCAGCAGCCACACATCCTATATAATCCCATCAAATCATTCATGAACATTTTTACATAAATTTTAATCCTAGAAAAATCCCATTCCTTCAAACCTACACAACTTGATCAATTTTGATCCAAATTCACTCTAGTCTTTTTCATTGGGACCCTACAACATCAAGGATGCTAAGGGAGGCTAGCAATCCAGAATTTGGAAGCTTTGGACATCACAAAGTGGAAGGAAGCACACCCCCTCTTTATTGATTTTTCTTGGAATTGCACAAATAGGTAAATGCCCTCAAACTTAGTTAAAACTCTGTTTTTTCTTCATAAATGCATGCATATAGGTCTACCCTAACTGTGGGTCAAGTTTGGTAGGAATTAGGATTGGTTTGGTGTCCGTATCGGACACGTATCTGTGTTTGAAAACCCTTGTTTGATGAAATGCCACAAAGGATTGGTTTTTGTTAAAATGTAAAACAAATTTCATTTTTGGATAGCCCTAGACTTGTAGGTTACAACCCAAGTGGACTGAGCACGTTTTCGTGCTGTGTCCGTGTCCAAAACGGACACGAACTCACTGCACGATACACACACACAGTGCCCTGCTACCACACTCTTCGTGCTCATTGCACAGAGCACGTGGACACGCCAAAATTGGTGTACACGAGGGGGCAGTGTCTGTACACACGCCCCCAAAATTTCATGACACCTCGTGTCGTATCGAGGACACGAGGACACGTGCACTGGTCGTGCACTGACAGTGCACACGCGCGCGGGGCCAACTTCGCGCGTGTTGTGTGTACGGACACGAGTCGTAGACACCTCGTGTTTGCACGAGTGTGTAGCCCAACACGTGGGCTACCCGTGTGCATGACCACGAGACGTGTCGTGTCTCGTGGTGTGTCCACAAGCGTGAGGAACGCGTGCACGACGCTGTGTACGCGTGTGCGTATCAGGATTTACCCGATTGGGTTTTTGAGTGATTGGACACATTATTTCGTGTCGGGGTGTTGTGTCAGGCCCCCTAGACACTAGAGGACACTTGGGGCATCACTTACCAACCTTTAGGTTCGAGCCTTAGCTCGGTTTTGTGTGTGTACATGGGTTTACCATGTTTACCTGTGCACAGTGCAATGTTCCAGGTTTTGGGTTATTTCCCAGTTTTTCAAATCGAGTTTCAAATCGATTTTGGTTATGATTTATACATGTAGTTGTATATTTTTAGTATATAAATACGTAGTATATATGTATGTGTGTGTGTAGGTGAGATTTTATGGTGTATACATGTATATACATGTGTATATACATGTATGTGTATATGTAGGTGTGTGGGTGTTTTGTGTGTGTGTGGGGGGGACCAATTCTGGTTCCAGGAAACTAGAAATCCCCCTCTTTTCCTGTCCAGTCTAGCAGTCCCTCTCTCTCACTGTTCTCTATCCCCCTCTCTCTTTCACTCTATCTCACTCACTCTCTCACTCTATTACACTTTCTCATTTCCATCTCTCCCTATTTCCCTCTATATATATATATATATATATATATAATATTATATATATATATATACATTGGTGTATATATAGTTGAGGGTATATATATATGGGCTTATATATATATGAAAATGTATATATGTATATATGTTAGCTATTTATATATGTGTATATATATATATGTTATATAGTGAGTATATGTATAGTATTTTATATTTGGTTATATGGTATACATAGTGGGGTATATATTGTTTATATATTGTATATATTGTAGATATGTATATATTATTATGGCCTATGAATATATATATATGGTGTAGATAGTGTATGTATCTATTGTATATATATATAGATACCTATATGTATCTACTAGTGTCCTAGATACATGGGCCTATGGCCTATGGTCTATGGTTAGTGAGTTTGGAGTTGACCAATAGGCTTAGTAGACCTAGGTTGACTAGCAAGTTAACCCTTGTTGACCATGGTTGACTAAAGTCAACTATTGGTCAAACCATGACCTAAATGACCTAAAAATGACTAGTTTAACTAGTCTGACCATGTTTGACCCAATTACCTTATTGACTAGTATTTGACTAGTTTGATTAGAATGTTGACCAGGAGTTGACTTTAACCTAGATTAAACTTGTTTGACCTTGTTTGATCTTGTTTGACCTTATTTGACCTAGTATGACTTCCTGTGACCTAGTTTGACTGTTGAGTTGACCAAGAGTTGACTTTTGACCAGATTGACCTAGAATCATGTAGTACGCATTGTATACTTTATTTTTACCATTGTGGATACATTGTATACTTTATTTTTACCTCCTTAAAGAAATTTCGTCCTCGAAATTAAAGCTGGGCAAGGGAGTTAAAAACATGATAGAAATTTTAGGCAATAACTCAGACATGATCAAAGACAACGACAATGGCACGATCAAGATAATCAACTTGAATTATTTGGGCACGACTATTGATTTAACACGATAGAATCATAGTATGGTTTAACATTGTTTAGACACAAATCAGGAAATAATTCAGGTTATTTAGTCATGATCTTAATCACGGCTAAGGGAACGAATGAAGAACGAAATTCGAGTATAGAACGATCGGTAGTTAGATTTGATGAAAATCAGACTCTAGGTCGTATAAGCACAATCAAGATCCAAGCTTAGTTAGGAATGGCGATAAAATCATGATTTCGGAATCAAGGTTTTTATAGGCACGATTTAGGAAGAACCCAAGTCATTTAGGCACAGAAGAAATTTGTTCAGGCATGGTAAGTTTTCGAATCTAATATGACTAATTTCGTGGTCACACTAGATGGTCGTGATCGAAAGTCAAAATTCTTAGGCACAATTTAGAGTATAGTGGCAAAAATTAAAGTCTGAGTGATAACTGGCACGAATGACTAGTGAATCAATCATTTAGACAAAATAGGAATGTTTATTCCGACAAGATCAGAACTCAATTATGACATGACGAGGTTTACAACCAAGCAGATAGTCGTGATCAAGAAAAAAATTTCAAGCACGATCCCGAGTCAAAATTGGTACGTATAGCCATGATCATTAGAATCACGACCAGGAGTTTATAGTCGTCTAGTCATGCCAGGTCATCTAGGCATGACAAATCACAAGGAGTTCAGATATAATTAGGAAGTAAAATCATGGTCAGAAAAGAGTTTGAGTACCAGTGTTAAAATCCGAACATGATCATAATCGTTAGTTCGACACGATCGAAGATAAAGTCAGTCTAACCTTGGTCAATAGTATTTAAATATGATGAGTATGGTAGTAGCCTAGGCACGATCAAACATGAAAATCGAGATTGGAACAGAATTTAGTCGTTTCGAGAATAAATCAGAGTTTTGTGCACGAGTGATATTGGTATCGAAGTTTGATTACGATCAAAATTAAATATTGACACGATGAAGAATAAGGCTAATCAATATTTGAATTTAGGTTCGAAAATTTGAAATCGAGATTTTTGAGCACGAGCAACATATGATAGAGATCCAGGTCGCGATGGAATTCAAATAAATTGAGTACGGTCAAGGGTCAAGACTATTGGTACGATAAAGGGTACTACTCAAAGAAAATCAAAATCAAAAATTTAAAGTACGAATGTCAATAGCATTGAAATCCAATATATTAAGAATATTTAGTCTCGATACGATCTAAGTTGATCAATTCTGGGAAATCAAGATTTGGGCAATATGGAGGACAGGTTCAACAAAGTCTGAGAACGAGCATACAAGGATGGAGATTCAGGTCATAATCAATTTAATTCAATTGAGTACAACCCAAGATATTATATAAGAAAAGATAATCGAAGTCGATTTGGTCGTGATTAAGGAAACTAGGATTCAATGGTATTGAAAGACCCCTTTAGGGAAAAATAAGAAAGATTTCATACGAAAGTCAGTTAATCATCTCTCTCTGACACTATCAGTTTACCATTTGCCAATCATATTTTCTCACAAATCCTAATATAAAAATCAACCGTTATATGACTACCCTCAAAATTTTATAACTTCAGTCATCTAAACCTCTACCACGATCACAATAGACAAAATTTCAAACTTCTAAAATATTTTCCACGAAGTATAACCCTCTTAATTAGGTATCAACACTTATTTATTTAATCAAATTTTCGAATTTCTTCACCTCGTTCTAAATTAGATCCGAAATCTCTAAATCCAGTTTATGAAATCCTTGTACTTGTTTCAATCAAGTCTCGTATTTACTCAACTCTAATACCACTATGTCATACAAATTTATTCTTGTTTATAAATCAACCTTCATATTTTCTTCAACGTTCACCTTCAATTATTATTCTTTTTGAATTCTACATTTTTTTCCTCTAAAATAATTCCTATAACTTAAAATCCTTGTGTTCTCTCTGTCTCTAGTCACCCTCTTACAATATCTAGTTCAATTTCGCAAGATCATCGAATACAATTAAATTCTCTTTTCCATTACTAAATTTCTATACAGTCTTAGTGTAGAAGTTCCCAAGAATCAATAACCAAGATTTTCTAAGTTCTCAAAACTAGGTTGACCTGTAATATCCCTATTAGTTTTTTTTGAACACATCCATGAATTACTCATAACCAAAATTTTCTGTGATTGTTTCTAAATTGATAACATCTATCTCTCGATTCCATTCTAAACCTTTACCACATCTCCATCTCGAATTTTTTTTTGACATTCAACATTTCGATTTCCTACAAAATCGTCATATGATAACCAATTACGTCATTTTCGAGCTAGACGATTTACGTCACTTCCTCAACATTTCTCAGGTAAAATGATATGAAGATTCAAGGGTTTTAAGTATAGCTGACCGAATTAGATACGAGACAGAGATTGATGTAATCAGGACAGTTATATAAGACAAGAATGATGGTAATAAATATTGGCATGAAGAGAAATGATGATAGAATCTGTTTTGCTTATCTGTTTAAAAGAATGAACCATTTTGAAACCAGAGCTATAATATCAATCCAAGATAAGGTCTAGAAAACATCGATTCATTGTATTAAGAAGAAATTCATAGTAAGAAGTTACACAAAGGTTTATAAAAAAGCTAAACCTACTCCTAAGTTAATAATATAACAAAACAAAACAAACAAATAATAATTCTTTTTTTTTGAAGGACTGGAACAAAAGTAGAGAAACATGTTCAAAAATATTTAAGGTACAATCTGATAATCATATGCGTCTATCCAAAATCATGGTGCTCTAAATCCTCGTCATACTAGTAAGCAAGGTTACGATAATCACAAAGTCCTCGACTAAGGCACATACCTCTAGAATCATGGTATTTAAAATTTTGCGATGCCGCTAGCTTGGCTGCAAAAACCTTAAATTCCCACACCCGAGAAATATATCCAAAGCCAGACTATATGTCCTCACCATGCTGGCTAATGTGACTGTAGAAGACTAGATTCCATAACTTAAATGACCTAGCCCATAATAATTTCATCTTGACAAAATTAAATTAAATCAACAATGGATATCCAAAAATCAAATTTATCAACGAACATCAAGATTCAAAATGAACAAAAATCCATCAAATCATATAAAATACAAACCTCGGATGCCACAGCTAACATCAGATTCAAAATTCAACAATCATCCATCAAAATCAATAAATACAAACTCAAATTCAACAATAATCCATCAAAATCAAATTCAACAACAGAAGTAAAGATAAATCAAATCAAGGGAAGAAGAGTTTTCAAATCGAAGTTAAAATAAGATTCTCAAGGGTCGTCCCAGGAATCTCTCGAGGAATCCTAACTGTGATTGAGTACCTTCAAAAATATCCTAATCCTACTGCAGGCTGTAGTGGTACTCTAATTCGAATACCACTACATAAACTCGACCTACATGGGCCACCACTAAAAACGTGTCATGACCCGCACCCTAGAGTAAGGGCACGAGAAGTTGGTACGTCCAGCCTACGCCGCAGTGTCGGCGGTAGAACGCTGTCCTAGGTCACAACATCTAACAATATAATTGTAATGTCCCAAATTCGTGATACGTATTTAGTGTACGTATACGTGTTTTGGACCCATATTTTATTTATTCATGATTAGTTATTTTGGTTTATTTTGCCTTGGCTTGGTTTTATTGTCATTGATAGTTTAATTGGTTTTAATGGTTCATTGGATTAGTGAGGCTTGGTTTATTCTTGTTCGGGATTGGCTTGGTTTGGTTTGCTTGGTTCATTATGAACCATAGGGGAACCCCTACCTACCACCACCATCCCCATTTATTAACCCCTTCTCCTTTCTCTCTCTTCATTAATCATCTTCTTCTTCCTCATTTATTCCTTACCTACCAGCGAGAGGGAGAAAGAGAGGTCTAGGCAAGTGCACTTGCTTCATGAAGGAACTCCAATTTTATTGTTTCATTCTCTTACTTACAGCATTTTAACTTACTTTAGTACTTGGCATTTCTACTTTCTATGGCTAGATTCTTGCAGATCTAAGTTTATTTCATTTTCGAATTTCTTGGATTTTGATTTACTTAATCTTGTTATTTCTATGTTTTGATGGTTCCATATTATAGAGCATTTCATTCTGCCCCATTTTGACCTATGGAAGTTCGGATTTGGACTCCGGATGAAGGTTTCATGGAGCTTGGAAGCATGGATTCTTGGTGTTCTTCTTCTCGGAAGCTTGGAGAAGAAGAACAGTACTAGACTTGACCGCATGAATACTTCATGCGGCAAGTGATTCCGAGCCGCATGAGCCTTCATACGACAGTTCTGGCCGCATGGGCTTGACTTGGCCGCATGACAATTCATGCGGCAAGTGACTTAGCCGCATGGACTTCTCTCCTAATTGAGCCGCATATGTGCCCATCATTCCTGCCGCATGGAATTCCAGCAACCCTGAGCCGCATGAACTCCAACACTCGCGAGCCGCATAGACCGCAGTCTCCCGCTGCCGCATGAGGATTCGAGTCCTCTCAGCCGCATGACTGACTGATCCCCGAGCCGCATAGACCCGTGTCTTCTCGGCCGCAGGAGATCCATTCCCCCGCTGGCCGCATAGGATCCATTCCCCCGCCAGCCGCATAGGCTTGGTTTCCCGCCAGCCGCATGGACCTATATCTTCCCAGCCGCATGGGGTCTATGGCTGAGCCGCATATGCCCCTCCCTTTCCACTGGCCGCATGGGGATTGGCTTCCTGGCCGCATGCGCCCTTGCACTTCCAGTCGCATGCGCCCCCTTGTCTTGGCCGCATAGGATCCAGTGACCCTGGCCGCATGCGCTCTCCTAATTGGGCCGCATGTGTCTTACCCTTTCCTGGCCGCATATGTCTTAGCCGTATGACTCTTCTATAGCCCTGTATATTGATATTTTATTGTATATTTTTACGTCCATTTATATCCTTACGCCTTTTGTCCTGAACTTGATAAATTACGATTTGATTGAAATGACGATTGTACATGATGTTGTGACTAGTAACCTGACAAGACATGATAGTGGCCCGTCGTGGCGCACTCCTGACAAGTACACCTGACATGATATATTGAACAGCTGTTGCGACGGCTACCTGACATGACCTGACCTGTATAAGTAACCTGGATACCGTGGACGATTGTGCTTGTACAAATATCCAGTCCTGTCTTGCATCATGTCTAGGAGGGGACTCCTGAGTACCACGGTCAGCAGTACCTACTGAAATGGACTAAGGTTAATAACTAGCATAATTCACTAGACATGAAGATGTTCCCCAGTTACAGGCGATCCCGTTATCTCGGCCGCAAATGTTTGGACTTGTAGCCTGCCGACGAGTATGGCACATTTCCAGCCCACTGTCATGTGGGACACTCTTGATTGTCACTTTAACGATTGATCACTCAAATGCATTGTACTCTCTAATTTGTCACTATAATAATTGCCTGGATAACCTGGATAGCTGCAGGGCCTGTGACTACTCGGAGCATCTCATTGCATCTTGCTAGTAACTAGGATTGTGATAACCCTAGTTAGTTAATGTAGAAAGCCGTAGGCAATAATTGGTCGTGAATGCTTGGATGGAGTCTAGTCCAGTATAGTATTGTCTAGAAATGATTGATTGCAAGATTGTACCAGTATGATTGAATGATTGTCACTCCAGATTGTCACTATAGCGATTGTACTCTATTGTCACTCTAGCATATGGTACTCTTCATTGTCACTTTTATCATTGTACTCTCTCCTTTTCACCTTAATGATTGTCACCTTTAGCAATAAATAATCAGAGACCAAGTTCTGTTCAGGCGAAGGATTACAATCTCGGTCCTTGTTTGGTTTAGGATTGTAACCTGGCTTCCGGAATAGTACCTTCGTTTTCTCTTCATATATTGTCCAGCTATATTTTATTTAGCATGATTCTCCAGTTATCGTATGTCAATGATGCTTCTCTTAATTATTTTCTCTGATTGGGCAAGTGCATTGGTAGTGCACGAACCTCACTCTGTGTTACTCATTGTTGTTTTCTTACATGTTGAATGCTAATGATTTGCTGGTTTTAGTTCCTAAGTGAAGCCTCCTTTGTGGCACTTGCTCTTTCTGGGGTCTGACCCAGCTGGTTTTGTATGGCCAGATACCGGAGCAGCACCAAAGGATCTCCCTGCTTTTCAGCCCGATGGTGGTCACCAGGCGTAACCAGGGCATCGAGTGGGTTTCTTTTTGTTCTCCCACTGTAATATTGTAAATTATTCTTTGAGGCGTTTAGCCGACGAGCAAGTGTTAGCTCGACTGTACTTACTTACTGTCTGTCTACGGACTGTGACATGATTGACAAGCCCCGGAGGTTGATCATGTACGACTGAACTCTTGCTAGTCCTCACATTTTGTAACGACTAGCTTCATGATCATTCCGAATATATAATGTATGGGACGCCTTACTATTGTGTATTTGATGGTCTGCCATCTTGTACCTATTATTAGTTGGTTGAGATTGAGACAATAGCTATTTTATGACCGTAAGAGACTGATGGATTGTAGTGAAACCCTCACATATCTAGACAGCCGTGACCGTATAGCGGTGTGGATTCTATTCCGTTATAACGTAGCTGGCTATGTCTGCCCCCCGCTCTCCAGTATTCTGGTTCTGGGACGTGACAATAATGCTAAGCAGTTTATACTCCCCGAATGGGAGTGACATAGCAGAATGTAAACTCAATCACATCTAAGGTAGAGCATAATGGAAGATAGATAAAACATGAAATCCAAAAGAGATACAGCAGACAGAAATCTAAATGTCTAAGATACAAAACCCAGAAATACATCTCAAAGCTCAAATACAGTAATCCATAAATACAACTCAAGATAACTGAAAATAAGCTATAAGCAAAACCCTAGCTATCTATACAACCTCTACTGTGTCTCCTCTAGGCTAGCAGGCAACCTCCAGGCTATCTATAAAATTTATCAACAGGTCTAGTCAAGACAGGAGCGAGCACAATACATCTCAACAGTTCATAGCAGGTTAGAAAATAATCATGAAGTAAAGTAAGATACAGGTACTGAAAGAAATACAGTATGTAAACAGAGAGAACTGTAATGAAATATCTACTATACATAGAGAACTAACAGTGGCTAGTGAGTCAGAGTACAATATAGACATGTAAATGGCATAGGATGATTCTGATGCTACACTATGGAATGATTCTGATGAGATACTACTTGGGTATTATTCACATGTCCACTTCTATTCCCCCGTACCCCCAATCAATACACAAGGATCCAACCAGGTTATGTTATGATTCCATGCAATGGCCCCCGAAGGGTGGTACATGATGTTCCATAAATGGGGATTCTAGGAAACCCAATAAATGGGATAAGGATTCAAGGAAGACTCTGTGATCATGAGAGTACATGTCACAAGTGATCAATGAACCAATGAAGCATAGTGATACGCCATGTAAGTGAAACGCACAGAACATAAAGTACCCGATGCTCCCTGAAGGGATAACATCTCAAAGGGATCCATATAGTACTAATCCGTGTGACCAACGTGACAGTATCAAGTAAAGTAAATTAAAGTAGGAAATAATTCTAAACAGGATATAAAATGATCAGAGAATGTACTCGCCTCGATTGGTTGGAGTCGACGTACGCGACACGAACGTGTCGACACGAGGTAGGTACCATGCTAAGCTCCATAGAGGGTCCCAGACGATGACACGGGCAGTCCCAATGAGTCCAGAATAGTCCAAATAGCCTAGTTTGGTATATAAAAGTCTAAAATTAGGGTTTGGTACGATAATCAAATCAAGAATACAAAATGACTTAAATAGTCGCGATTATGAATGAAATATATAACTAAATATATATATAAGAAATTATGGAAATTATTTGTAAGGTCAATATATATCACAAGTATGCCATATTCAGAAAATAGTTAAAAATTGAAAACTAGTAGTCCGATAAATATATTTTTGTACCAAGAAACATTCACATTAAGTAGGTAAAAATACTATAATGATATACACAAAGTCAACTTTACTAATACTATTTTAGAAATATAATTATATATTTTTATATAATTTCCAAGTAAGTAATTACGTTAATATAATAATACCAATAAAATATAATGAGACCAATTTATATACTTACACAAAAGTCTCATATTTATATTGATAGCAACTAATTAATTATAATTGTTTAACTAAATTTTCTAACTATAAATTAATCAATAATATAATAATGTAACAATATTGCAATAATACTTTAAATCATAATAATAAAATAATAATAAACCATCAGTATACTATATATAAACTAACATACATTATCATAAACTAATATACATTTATTATAAAACTATTATACATTTATTATTAAATAATACATATTATATATAATATAAACCATACATATTATATATAAACTAATATATTATATATAATAAACTAATATATTAATTCATAAGGAGGGGGCTGATCACCAACTATCAGTACACAGGATGGGGGGTTTCGAAACGGAAGGAGACCTCACAGCGACGGCGGGTCGGGGCTCGGCGGAGCAGCCGGCGGAGGCAGGGCGCCAGGGCGGGTCTCGCCAAGGCCGGAAACCGGCGCTGGCCACGGGGACGCGCGGAGGGGCTCCGGCGTGGCTAGGTCCGGCCATGGCGGCGGATCTGGGGTCGATTCGACCGGTCGGGCGCGGCGGAGGCACCGACGAGGGAACTGGACGACCGTGGGTGGCAGCAGACCCGACAGTGCATCTCGACGTTGGTGCTGGAGGCACGGCACTGGAGGCGCCGGATCCGTGCAGAGCTCGGCGGATCTGGTGGTTGTCGAGGTTGGAAGAACGACGCCGGCAGCTCAGCTCTGTCCGGGCCGTGGTGGTGAAAACGGTGGAGGCGCGCATGGCGGAGGATGATGGAGGAGTGACGGTGGCAGATGAAGATGGATCTGGCTCGGCAGGCCCGGTGGTCGGACTGGAGGTCGTCGGCCGCTGGGTTAGGTGAGTCTCCCTCGCCTCTCTTTCTATCTTTGTGGTGTGTTGGTTGTGGCTATCGGTGGTGGTGGTGGTGACAGTGGCGGTGGTGGGCGGTTGGTTGACATAGGTGGTGGCGGTGGTCTGGTAAAAGTCGCGGTGGTGGTCGGGTTTTAGGAGGCACCGGAGGTGGCGTTGGGCTATGGTGGTGGTCTGGTCGATGGGGTGTCGGTCAGGAAGTCGAGATCTGGAAGGGGATGATCGGAATTAGGGAGTCGGATGGCCGGCCGGGAATGGATTGGAATGGTAGGGTGGCGGCTGTAGGAATTTCTAGGGATTTGGGGATTTGTGTATGTGGGTCTTGGGAAGTGTGATATTTATAGGAAAGTGGAAGAAAACCCTAAATGTACATGTAATAGAATTATAGAAAAAAATAGTGGAAAACTACTAACTGCTAACCCAATGCTAACTGCTAACAATTAGTACTAAAATAATTAATTACGAGTTACGGCTAATTAACAAATGGCTAATTACAATTTAGCCGAGATTTTCTAATTAATAAAATAATACTAATATTCACTTAATTATTTAAATATTTTAACATCATTTATTTAGTAAATAATATATTTTGAAATTTTGAAATTCAATAAACGTTTCCATATAGAACAATAATTAAAACTTATTGATTCAAGAAAATGACAGAAAATTCCGATAGGACAAAATCGCTTAAAATAGTAAACCAAAGCCAACAAGGACCGATAGCAATCACGGTCAAATTTGTTTCCCCAAAAATTAAATTTGCACGCTCTTCAAGATTTAAAAATTTGAAGTTTTGAAAAATACGAAATAAAATAAAATAAAATAAGAATTTAAGAAATCAATTAACGAGGTTACACCCCCTCTCTTCAGTCCTCTCTTCAGTCCTCTCTTCTCCCTCTCTCATCTCTCTCTCTCTCACACTTCTTCACACTCTCCCCACTTCAAACCGAGAGCAACACCACACACTCTCCTTCATCTTCACTTCTTCATCCCCACTCCCTCACTTTACCACCACAGCCGTACCACCACCACAGCCACCCTCTCCTCTCCTCCACCCCCTCCTAGGCCGACCACCACCACCCCCTCCTCTCTCTGGCCGAAGCACCACACACCACCACTACTCCCTTCATCAACATCTCCACCTCATTCTCCTTCATCTCCAACACAACCCCACACCACCACCTCCCACCCACCCCCTCACCTCACTCCTTGG
>JANAVB010012408.1:0-28309 GCA_029216955.1 Iris pallida
TACTAATTTATTTTTATTAAAATTAATGAACAATTTTTATTAATATATATGCACAAGAATAGTTTTGGAAGAAACATTTTACCTTTTCCTTAAATTATGGCCCTATATCAACTAAATAATTAAGAAAATAAGATAATTGTTGGTTTCCTTAAACCATGGGACCCTATTGTCTATTAAATAATTAAGGAGATAATTATTTCCTTTTTGCTTCATATATATACCATATAAAAATATGGAGGGCCCTTAAATTACGGGGACCTAGGCACAAGCCTAAGTTAGTTACATGGTAGAGCCATCTTTGATATTAACACAACCAAGATAAGCTTTACAAGAGAGAGAGAGAGAGAGAGAGAGAGAGAGAGAGGGGCTTTGAACAGGAGATGGTTTAAGGGAAGGGGGGGGGGGGCGGGGAAGAAGCTGGTGACAATGATGATTGTAAGATAATGGATTTTATTTTAAAAATATTATCTTTTTGTTTTTTGCGATGTTCGACATAGCGCACGTGACTTGCACACGTTGTGTTGCATACTATTTAGACCCACTGTCCTAAATTTTTATACACACACCCACGCTTTCCGCATGTCTCGATTCTAAGACCGTCCGCCTAGCCAGAAAGGTTATACCTTTCCTTCCTGACCACAAGATTCAGCTGAGTTAGGTAAAAAAGTATTTCTTATTAGAAGGATAAAATGGTGAAAAGATTCTAATTTTGGTAAAATTGATGGAAGATTCTCTTTTTTAAATGGATAAAGTGTATCAGAGGGAATAAAAAAATATGAGAGATTAATGGGACTTGTATAAAAAAAAATTCTTTGAAATAGTATGTCAACACTTATTCATTTTCTTGGTTATCTACATAATAAAAAGGAGTGGTATTTTCTAAAAATAAAAAATATTTACAATTAAGACATCTAAACATAGCCAATGATTTAAAACCCTTTGTCTTTCTCTACCTAATTAACTGTCTCCAATTAGTTAATAGTTGGTCGCGTCTATCTCTACTTAATTAACCCTCCTTCTTTTTTTATTATGACAATTGATAAAATTTGATCTCATAAATTTGTTGATAAATCAATTCTGTAAGTGAATACTAATTGATTGATTATCCATTATCTATTTTCTCAACTTAAAATTTTCACTCAATCGAAATTTGTTATTAATTATAGATTATAAATTTAATTCATTTTTAATACATTTTTTTTGATACTTTGTATATTATTATGTATTGGATAAAATAATCGAAACAGTGTCAAAAGGCACGAGTTAGAATACGAAGAATTACTTATCCTAGTAAATTAATATGTTAACCTCTCTTCATAAACATGAGATAATACAGGAATCGAGTATTAAAGTGAGAAAAAAAATTTAGTAGAAACAAGTTTATGGTATGGAGTTAGAAAAATGTGATAGCACATGATGTTTTGTTGCAAAATATATAAAAAAAAAAAAAAAAAAAAAAAAAAAAAAAAAAAAAAAAAAAAACCATAAATTTCAGCAGATCTCACTAAAGATTTTATCTTCTAGTCTAGTATATAATACGACTTGAAAACGGCTCAGAAATAAACCATCTAAACTGTAAATATATAATCAACCATTTAAATATATTAAAAATAACAAAAAATATAACTAAATAACTACCTAATACACTATTAATTATTAAAAAAATTAACTAAGTATTTAACAATATAATATTATTTACTTATAACTAAGTACTTTTAACTTAAGTGATTAAGATGGAAGACATTTTTTTTGTTGCTTGAGTTCATTTTATGTGAATGACAATTTTTTACAATAAAATTTATATTTAATGTTTTTTTAAATTGCACTTACAACGCAAGGGCACATTACTAGTATCAACCCTTGTTAGCAATTCGGCAAACGGAAAATATTCGGGACGGCAAAAGTACGAATATAAATCGGCTCAGTGCAAATAAAATATATTCAAAAATTCGGTCAAATATAGAAAAATAAAAATACTGAGGTTAGAAACTTCACATTCTTAAATATGTTGTCAAATTTGGTTAATTAAACAGATTCCCAGCACGTTTTTTTGGCCAAATTTTTTAATAATTATACAGAACACGTCTAAAATTTCGTATGCTTAAGCTTTACATACTGATTTGGATCTGTCAAAAGTACGTATATACGAAAAAATTTACGTATAATACGAATTTTATTCGGGTGATTGCTAACAAGGGTATCAACACATTACTAAGTTGTTGTCGGCAATCATCCCCAATTTTCTAATACATATGCATGGCGTGGGCGGTTTGTCGGATTTTGATCAAGTTGCATATGGAGAGTTGGGATTTTGTACGGGATTGGATTTGCTTGTTGGATGCACACGACTCTGTCGATTTCCCTTTCCCACGTCAATATCACAACTTTTCAGCTCTCTTTCCTCTCTTCTTCCACAAGATTATAAGCGTAAATCACTTGTTCTTCCAATTGTGTCAATAGTAGGGCTCATTCCAATTTCTAGATCCAGAATGTACAAGTTTATTTTTTTTAGAATAGTAAAACTTAATTAGAATCCCATGATTATATTTCTACATTCATACATTTTCGTTGTGAAAATAAGAAGAAAAAAATGACGCTACATCAAAATGTACATTTTACAACCACGAGTTGCAACCGTTATTAATTGTTGCAATGTTACAACAACTGCAGGACGTTGCAACCAATTAAGCAACATTTTTGTTGCATCGCAAACTTGGCAATATGTATAAACTCATGTTGTAACAACTACACGACGTTTCTTAATTGTTGCTATGAAATGCCAGCAACGATGTAAAACTATTGTTGTAACTATTGTTGTATAGTTTTGCAACTGTTTTATGTTGTTGCTTATGTCAGATGAGGAACGGATTTGATCATCAAAATAGGCGATCCAAATTACATTAGCAACGAATTATGACCGTTGCATATAATCTGTAACGCTACTATTTGCAACGGTTGTTAAACGTTGCCAACAAATGCTGCAACGGCCTGAAACAGTTGCGAATCGTCAATTTTGGTGTAGTATGAGGAAGGAAGAATAGTTCGTGGGAATGCCTGAACGTTCGACACAATCTGTCTTGAATTAATAGAGTCGTCCAAACCAGTCCCGTAAACTTGGACTATGATACCACTTGTTGGATATGCGGTATGGTCCGAATCGGAGTTGGTCAATGAGGTACGATATTAGACTGGGTCCATATGTCGTAAAAGAGAATTATCATGCAACACACCTCATGATCCCACTTCGACGTGGGACTAAATTATCAACTGCATTGTCGCCATCTTTGAGCCCTCAAAGTCGAACGCTAGAGCACCTCTCTCTCGAGTACTTTGTGTTCATTCTATGTTACTAGTTTGGGCCCAATATGATCAAGATACTTATGACTATCGTCCTTTCCTAGAGAGGGATTAGCTTGTTAGGGCCAACATTGATGGCGAATCTGAAAGTTGAGATGGCCCATAAGTGTACGTGGGCCAAAAAATCCCAAGGGCCGATATTATGGAGTACATTTGACACAAATATTTAGATCCGAACATACTGACTTCAGTGGGCCGGTCAAATCCGCATGTGAACCTATATATATATATATATATATATATATATATATATATATATATATATATATATATATATGTTCTAAAATCAGCCGGCTGGTTTTATACTGTAAAATTATTCTATGTTTTAATGATTGGATTAAAATTTAATGGTTGAGATTAAAATGTGTAGACCCCACCACCTTTTTAAGTCATTTAATCTCAAACATGTAATTACAATCCAACGTGTATAACATAGGTTGGTTCCATAAAATAAAACCAGCCGGTTGGTTCTAGAGCACTATATAATAGTCTAAAACCAGTCCGTTGATTTTGTATTATACAACCATCCTATGTTTTATAGGTTGAATTGAAATTTAGTGTTTGAGATTAAGAGATGTAGAACCCACGACCTTTTCAAGTTATTTAATCTCAACCATGCAATTTCAATCCAACGTGTATAACATAGGTTGGTTCTAGAGCACTCATATATATATATATATATATATATATATATATATATATATATATATATATATATATGAGGGATTCGTATCCCCTATTTTTTGCATCCTCAAGCATCCCCAGGCTACCCACCGTTGGATGTTGTTTAAGTCATATAATCTTAACAATTGATTTTTTGTATCCTCAAGCATTCCCATACTATCCACCCAGCCGGAGGCGGGGGGAGGGGGGCGGAGTTGGACGACAAATATTTTTACACATCTTCTTCAAGAACGTATACTTTGCCTAATTTTATATCCATCTCAAATTTTATTTTTTAACTTGAACACCGAGGTGATGGGAGAGTTTTCTGCCCCTCTCACGTTTTTGTTTTTGTATGAAAGAAGCAAGATCTTGAAGCTTATATCATTCAAGTTAGGGCTAGTTAGCGTTTAGACTATAATTTTATATCATCTTAGAGTTTAAGTTGATCTGATATGGCCAGATAATAAGTTTGGACCCTGAATTTTTATTTTATAGTTTTCTTTTTTTATTATATTCTCATTTGCAGCATGCATTGGTTGTTGTCACTATACTCAGGTTCATGATATAATGAAAAGAAAATGAATATATGACAATCCAAGTATTTAAATTGCGCTTTTGTACTACTAGCTAGATATATTTTGTAAGTGGTCTCGATGTGTTTCAAAATTTACGATATATGTTTCAAAGGAACAATTTATAGAATTGTGGTGCCAAAATCGAGCGGTGAACAGTTAAGTTACAAAGAACATCTAAAAGCTATAATTGTGGTGACCAGCCGGTTGAACAGGTCAACCCATGAACCAATAGTTTTTTCGGACTGGTTTAATATTGATCGATCCATTAGTTTTTCTTCCACTTGTTTTTTTTTTTCCTTCCAAAAAAAAAAAGAAAAAAAAATTAATTAACGGGTGGAGATGCAAGGAACGTGTCAAGTGTAAGTCCACTATGAAAGCTTACGTTGTGGATTATTGATCATCACGAGTTGAGAGGCGGCTGCATGCGTGCAGTGCAGTGCAGTTCCAGACAAGCAAAACCTGGCACTTTGCGTAGATTTGCTACAAATCATTCATTCCTTTGCTATCGTCTAGATAAGGAAGTCATGCATGCATGCACATTGATTCACTGCTTCAATTATTGGGAGGCCATGGGAACTATGGCCAACAAGTTCTTCTTCTTTTCTTTTGCCATGACCTAATCTTTCATGAGGTTACTTCGTGAATCTTGCTTCCATGGATTACGATGTAGGAGGACTTTGACTCGTATATCAAAATAGTACTCTTATCATGATCACGAGAATTAATAAAGCATAGCCTGAGTTTTTCTTCTTCTTATCTACACAGGAGAAGAGATTTCGATTACTACATTTTAACCAAGACTGATCCTGAGTTAACGGAGATCCGAGACGAAACTTCCAAAATAGACCCCCATATATAATGTAAAAAAATATATAAATAAAACAAAATTTTATTGTAGTCAAGATTTGAACAAAAGACATCCAAAATTAAAGTCTAGCATTATAACCGTTACATCACAATAATTTTTTGTTAAAAAAAATACATGATACATATTAGTTCTATTGTAGATAGTTCCATGTTGGTGTCCTCCTTTTGTCAGGAGACCCTGGACCGTCGTCCGGCCTTTGGCCTGTCAATGGTAGACCGAAAATTCATATCTGATCGGATATCGGATACGGTAGCCAAAACTTCTATCCGATCGGATATCGGATAGTTATCGGATATATCCGATAGTTAATGGTTCGGATATGGTAATGCCAATATCCGACCAATAAGCTACCATTGACAAGCCTACCCGGCCTGTTCTGGGCCAGGACCGTCCCTGATTTTAACTTTAGTTAAATTTTGTAGTACTTGAAAGCTGCAGTGGGCACTTGTTCATACTTAAACTTGCTAGAAAGCTGAAAGACACTTCAAATTTATAGCGTGTCCTGACTTCGCTACATTAATTCATAGGTCCACCAAAATAACTTTTCTTACCAAACATAAAAAAAAAAAAAAAAAAAAAAAGGAATAAAAAATCTTACCAAACATTAAAGGAGAATAAAGAGAGAAAAATATGAAGGATGTTAATTTGGAGTATATATTTGGAATGTACTATTGTGTGCCAATATCAAAGAGACACTCAAAAATAATAATTTAGGTGCGCAACTCCAATTTTATTGATTTTGTTTATACATTACTTAGCATATCGTTGACTTTGAAGCTTATCAAAAGTTGATATCCTAATTATTCTATTCTTATAACGTTATCATACTCCTTATGATATATCCACTGGCGGAGGTTCGGAGGATAGGCTAGACTGTCATGTACTGTAGTCCGGACTAATTTTTTTTTATTATTTTATACATATATATAAGACTATTTATGAAAGAATAAAAAGTAGCTTATATAATTACGTAGATGTCTTTATTAATTTTAATGAATAATTTAAATAGTAACACATACAAGAATATATTTGAAAGGAAAGTTTTTCGGTGGATGTGAACTTTCATCATTATATATCAGTTCAATACGAATTAGGCTTATGTTGTTCTCAAGAGGGACACAACACACCAAGGGATCCATAAAAAAGAGGATTGACACAAAGCAGAAAATGTTTGGATTGCAAGAAACAAGGACCCACAACGAGTGCCTACCTACAATGAAAGAATCAAATAATTTAATCATACTTATTTAGTAGAGCCTGTCATGGTCAAATAATTATATATTTTAGTCTTGGTTTTCTTACAAAACCAATTGGAACATGATGTCATATCAGCAAGGTTAGTGAGACTGACTAATTGGAATACATTTTGTTTTGATCATGATATTATAATTTTTGATGGCAGTTCACTAAAAAAAAATAGAGCTTTGCTATACCTACAACAAAATGTTTACAATTATTTTACAATAGCCATTTATTGGACTTCGATTGAAGGAGAAAGAAAATGGTGGGGTCGAATGGAGCCCATATAGTGGGGGAACATTTTTAAAAAAAAATAAGGAAACAACTGTATGTTGTTGATCCAATCGTTGCATCGAGTAATCAGTGGCAAAAATAAACACAAAATTTTAGCGACTGACCAACAATAAATTTTGTCATTACTAATAGCGATTAACATAACGACAAAATAGTGACTATTCGAATATTAGACAATAATTTAGCGATGGAAATAACAATTATTTTGTTATACTTTTTAGAAATTAAACACCAATTTAGCGACAAAAATAACAACATTTTCTCACATGCCAAATATGATTGCTAAAGTAAGGGTTTTTTTTTTTTTTTAGATTATAAATAAATCAAAGTGTTAGATATTTGTTGTGCCCTGTCGATTCACGCGATGAATAACATAAATAAAATTGCGGAAGCGTACCTGAATCCATTGCTAGGCTTGATGGATCTTGAGACGGTCGTCCTTTTATGGGGTTCGATCTTCCAACTTGCTACGACCCTTAATGACAAAGGTGAATCCGAATCCTTTGTCTCTCTCTTTCTGTTGATGGAGATGCAGAATTGAAAAAGAGAGAACCTTCTCTTTGGTGGCCGTATAAGTTGGGGACCATAACCCTAATGAATACACATATTATGTGTTGATATTTCTAATTTGGCCCCTCATCAAATTAGAATTATCTCTGGTATCTACACATTAATTCCATGACAATTATACCCTTAAGCCAATTTCCAAATAGACCACTTTAATTTGGCTTAATTATTTAGATAGCCCAAACACAATTAATTTTACATGTATGACCCCTTAATTATTGAATAATTCCAACACAAAGTAAGATTCTTTCCACTGTACTAGAAATCTGGCAGATGGCCAGGACCCAGGAGAGCTTGAAGTAACTTAGAGTTGAATTTAAATTCTGTTATTTTAATACCATATTAAATTTTTGGTCATTATACAAAAAAAATAAATTAAATAAGAAAATGTACAATTATATATTTATACTACTCCAATGATTATTTCTCTCTCTCTCTCTCACTCTCTCTCTCACACACACACACACACACACACACACACACACACACACACACACATATATATATATATATATATGTCCGGATAGGGAGTCTCGTCCACCCTTCGTCTTTTGGATCGAGCGGGCTCCCCGCTCCCCCTCGGATCCGATGGTACAGGCGGGACGAAACTTTGGCAGTTCTACGCTGACGGGACACACACACACACATATATTAGTTATGTTCACGAGCGATGCACATAAGAAAAATATAATAATAATAATAATAAAAAGTTATATATGAATTTAAATTATATTTAAATATATTTAAATATGATATGAAATATTTTAATTAAAAAATTGTTTTTGGTAGAACTTTGAATATATGTTTAGATAATACCATTTATTTAGTTCGAATATAATTTAAATATTAAATATATTTTTATTTGAATTTATTATATATATGTTTGTAGAATTTTGGATATATGTTTAGATGGTTATAAGAATTTTAATTACATGAGAGATATACATACCATGGTAGTCTTGGACGGCACAATTCATCTTTTGCAACGTAGCAAAACAGAAGAAGCATTTGTAAGACATATTAGTTGGTAAACATAAATAATAACGGAGTGCAAGGCTAGGAATCTTGCACATCTCAAATTACATCCAACTCTACTAAACCAATACTTAATATTCATAAATTTTAATAAAAAATTGTCCTGGAGCAAAAAATGTACTTAATTAAAATTTAAGAGGAACGTGGTATATAAAATTTATATAAAAATATAAATTAATGTGGCTAGCAAGTTATGAACCCATGACCGTTGGACTTGGAGTAAGACTTAGTAGGGGTGCAACTTGGGCGGGCAAAACCCGAATCCGATCGGTAATGGGTTGGGTTAGGGTTAAGGATACTCGGGTTCGGGTTTGCGTTCGGGCTAAAATATTTGAGCCCGATAAAAAATCGGGTTGGGATCGGGTTCATGCGTCGGGTTATCCGAAGAACCCGAAACCCGCCTTATATATATATATATATATATATATATATATATATATATATATATATATATATATAACCTAAATTTTGCACATGGAGTGGTGACCCTAAGGAGGGAACCATGTGGGTGATTTTACTAGGAGGTAAGAATAAGGCTCCAAGGATTAAGCATTAATGCTTTTTTAAGCAAATGACCTCTAGCCTAGTGGTTAAGAGAGATGCATGCGGCCCAAGTGGTCGGGAGTTCGAGCCTCAGTGGAGGCGAGTTCGCCACAAGTACCCATTGCTTCAAAAAAAATATATATATATATATATATATAACCTAAATTTCTCCATCCAAATCCTTCAACTCTTAATCCTAAATCTTACAGTTTGTATTTTGTCATGATCAAGACTTGATTGTTATTGATTATATGTTTAATATTACTTATGTTTAAAATTATTTTAAATATTATATTAGAGTCCGATAAATTCGATGGACCCGACCCAACTCGAGTCCAATCCGATCCTCCGGACTTGGTCTTGGACTTCCTATGTTGAACCCGAGGTCGTGTTGGACTTGGGCTCGGACTAGGCTTTTGATTCATCGGGTTGGACTCGAATGGACCTCAAGCCCGATCCAACCTGCCCGAGTTGCACCCCTAAGACTTACAATACTTAACCAAAAACTAAGCAACTACCTAAAATACGTATAAAAAAATTTAAATATATAACTAACAGAATTATATATATATATATATATATATATATATATATATATATATATATATATATATATATATATATATATATATATATATATATATATATATATATATATATAGGAGCAGTGGCGGATCCAAGATTTGGTTGGGGTGAAGCCCACCCAAATTTTTATATTTTACTTTTTTTTTTTTTTATATATATATATGTTTATATTTTACTTTTTTTTCGCCATATATATTTTTTGATTTTTTTTTATATGGTTTAGTCTACTTTTAGTTCACCCAAATTTGTGGTAGTCCATTCCAGCTACAATTTTTGGATCCGCCCATGCTAGGGAGAGTGGTTGTTCTCTCTCTTGAGATTAAGACTGGCTTGTGATTCAAAATTGTACGAAAGTTGTAGGAATTAGCAACGACTTGTAGAATTTTGAATTCTTCTCCTGTCCAATTGATACGTTCGGGGTTGGGTTATTTTGTTTGAACTAAATTTGATTGTCCTTTATTTCTATTGAAAGTATATATTTAAGTTAGATTTAGACCGAATAATTTGTAAGAAAACCAAATAGTTTGAGAGGTTGTTCAAACTTGAAGTCTCATTAAACTTACCCATGGATAAGCCCACGAAGACCTTAGACTAAATTTTAACTTTGATATTCTCAACTATTTTAATTTTTAATATAATATTCAACCAACAAAAATGATAATCATTAATCAAATGTGTTGGAGTGGGTGGGGTTTCCAACCTATGTGGAGAAGGTCCCGGAGTGCGACGAGCGCCGTCCGATGTCGGAGAAGCTCGAGAAGTAGGCGACGAAGTTGCTGCTGTTGCTGCTGGAGCTGCTGGAAGCAGGGGATCCGAGTTCGGCCCGAACTCGGTCCCAGGCCGAGTTCTGGCCGAACTCGGTCTGGCGCTTCCAGAATGTTGGCGTGAGGTTCTGTTTGCTCGACACAGAGTTCTGGCCGAACTCTGTGTCGTCTGGGGCTGAAGCGGATTTTAGGATGAGTTTTCATCATTGGATCTAATCCAACGGTCCAGGTTTGCTGCGGGATTAAGGAGTTATATTGAGTTTTCTCAACCCTAATTCACAACGCGTCATTATCGCAAGGAACACAAGTTTGAGAGAGGAAGGAGGCAAGAGTGCCATTACAACTTCGGAGAAGAAGACGGAGGATTGAAGGTCGCCATTCGAAGGAGATCGTGTTCGGGTAATCTCTACTCGTCGTTCTCGCTCTTCGTAGCCTTGTAATCATTGTTCTTATCTCTGAGTGTTGTGGGGATCCGATTTGGATCGGGAGGAGTTTGTAGAGGGTGTAATTCTTCTATTCCATTAGTGGAGGCTTCTCAGGGTTGGACTCCGATCGTCCCGTGGTTTTTTCCCGCAAGAGTTTCCACGTCAAAAATTCTCTGTGTCTGCGTGGATTGTTTTTGTGTGCTTGTTTTTGGGTTCGTGCGTTGTATTGCTCGGTCCTCTCGCAGGTACTCTCCGGTTTGGGAAAAGGTTTCCGCGTTTCTTTCCCAACAGAGTGGTAACATGGCAGTGACATCACATGCAACACGAAATAGAGGGGAACACATCTGTCAAATCTTAGTCAAGGGATATTGCCATATTGGACATTGCCAACCACGCCAGGTGAGCAACTGTTCGGTTGGATTCAAATCCAACCAAATATATAAAAACCAAAATAATTGTAAATAAATAATTCTCAAAATTGAATAATGAACTTCTTTTTTTAATAAAAATTAAATAATTTCGATTGGTTCTATTTTATGGGCCAATGGATCGAACCGTCATTTTAACAAGTGAGCCAATTTAAATAATAAATTTTCAAAAACAATCTAACATTGTTTCATTTATAAATTATTACAAACTTAGAGAGTGAAAAAATATTAATAATATATAGATTAGCCTAGTGGTTAAGATAGATGCATGCGATCTAAGTGGTCGGGAGTTTGAGTCACAGTGAAGACGAGTTCGTCACAAGTATCCATTGCTTCAAAAAAAAAAAACCACACACACACAAAAACCTTATTTTGTTCATCATGAGAGGAAGAATCACTAAGTAATGGTGGAGGAAAGAAATTAAGGAACCAAAGCAATTAAACATAATTATCTTTTTCCAAATGGTGGTTTGCACGTGTTCAATCGAACAAACCTTGTGCTGTTGTTAGCATCTCTCCTTCGTATGGAAACCTCCCTAAAGCTAACCCCTCTCTCTCACAATTTATTATCACCATAATTTGGTCAATATGACGTGGAGGATGACGACGATGATTCGAACAATTTGGATATAGCCAACAAGCTCACGACTCTTCCACCTCTTTCGGAAGAGCTGTCCTATTTGCGTTCGACAACACTATTTTGTTGATAAAAATGATTTCGTGTTGCCATTTGACTAAACAAGACGGTAGATAGATGTCTTAGTCATGCACTAATCAAATGGAGATCAAGGCAAGATTTATGAGATATGGTTTAAATGTCAAAGATATTGATCATGGCCGAAGAATATATGGGAGCTTTTGTCACAATTACCCTCTTTGTATATATGTGCGCACACACACACACACGAAGAGAGATCCTTTTTTTTTTTTTTTGATTTTACTCATTTTCAAGCACTTCAATGTTATCTATCGTTGGATGTTGTTTAAATTATATAAGTTTAACCGTTGATTTAAACCATTCAAATCAATGATTAAAATTAGATGACTTAAACAACCTCCAACATATGTTTAAAATCTCACCAGTCACCAGCAAATTTTCTACAATCCTACGCATTGTCAGAACTATAGAAATTTGACCGTCCTTGTTTTGGTTACAAATGTTAAATTTTTTCTAGTTCTGTAATTGTCAAAAAATTTGATAGTCTTGAATATGCAAAGGATTGTAAAAAATTTGACAATGCTCGTACACATCTATCAAAATTTTGATGCTCATACACAGCTATCAAATTTTGACAATAAAATATTACAAAAATAGTGATAGCCACTTACACTTTGGGCTTGTTTGGTAACCGGATATTACTATTTGGATTTGGATTTGGAAATCCTCCAAATCCAAATCATGGATTTTACTATTCAAATCCAACTCCAAATCCAACTCCAACCAAACATAGGATTTGGTTTTATGATTAATAACTATAAATTAAATAATTAATAATTAACGATTAATAATAGTTATTATAAATTATATAATTAATAATTAATAAATAATAAATTAATAATTAACGATTATAAATTAATAATTAATAATTAATAATTAACAATTATAAATTAATAATTAATAATTAATAATTAATAATTAAGTAATTGTAATTAAGTAATAAATAATTAAGTAATAATTAATAATTAACGATTATAAATTAAGTAATTATAATTAATAATTAAATAATTAACGATTAATAATTAGCGATTATTAATTAACGATTATAAATTAAGTAATTATAAATTAAGTAATAATTAAATAATTAAGTAATAATTAATAATTAATAATTAACGATTATAAATTAATAATTAATAATTAATAATTAATAATTAATAATGAATTAATAATTAATAATTAATAATTAATAATTGATAATTAATAATTAATAATTAATAATTGATAATTAATAATTAACGATTAATTAACTATAAATTAAATATTTTAAAAATAGTAATTATAAATTAATATTATTATGATTAGTAAATTATTAATTAAATTATTATAAAATATGATTCTAATTGTGATTAAATTATTATTAATTAAGATTATAATAAAATAGTTATTAACAAATTATTAATTAATATTATAATAATACTAATAAATTATTAATTATGATAATAACGAAATTAAATAATTAAGTAATTAACTAATTTTTTAATTAATAATACTAAACATAGGATATGATTGTTAATTAATATTATACTAATAAATTATTAATTAATATTATAATAATAATATAATAATACTAGTAAATTATGCTTATTAACTAAATAATAAAATATTATTAATTAATATTATAATAATACTAATAAATTATTAATTATGATTATAAAGAAATTAACTAATTTTTTAAATTAATAATACTATTTTTTTTATTAATTAATAATACTAATAAAATAGTTAGTTTTTTTTATTAATTAACTAATTTTTAACGAAATTATTAAAGGATAAATATTTTTAACGAAATTATTAAAGATTAACTAATTTTTAATTTACTAATTTTTAACAAAATTATTAAATAATAAATATTTTAACAAAATTATTAAAGAATAATTATTTTTTTTCTCCAAAATCCAACCAAATCCAAGTTTTGGATTTTGTCATACTTTACATATCCAAATCCATCTCCAACCAAACATAGAATTCCATGGATTTGTCTCCAAATCCATAAAAATCCAAATCCCACCTCCAAATACGGTTTACCAAACGGGCCCTTTGTGTACTGCTCTTATCATTGGTCTTTATTTTTTGAAAAATGCTAAATGGACTGCACAGGGGGTGACCGTGCGTGCTCGCACCGACATGTCACCGCCCACTGGTCCTCCTTGCACCACACCGAGCCCACCCGCTTTTCATTAGCCTCCCTCCAATAGAGGACGACATGTGACCAGCAGATCAGAACTGTGGTCCAAACTCATAATCAACTCAGCATCACGCTTATATATATATATTTTAATCTTTTCTCCCTCCCAAACTGCTCAGCATCACTTTTATTAATTTGTTAACTCAGCATCACTTTTATTAGTTTCAAAATCTCGAGATCTCGTCGCGGTTCGCATGCACTAACAGGTGTACAAGCGTGGGCACAAAATATTTAATTTAGAGAAAATAAATAATGGAACTAGTCAAATTATATTGCACTTTTGATGAGGCTATGAATCATGAAACATGCCATCGAAGCGTGCACTTACTCTCTCTCTCTCCCCAATGTGAATAAATTATGCTATGATTAAGCTCACAATAATCAAAGAATAAGCACTCGAAGCCACGTACAAAAGCTAGCTATAGAAATAGAATACTTTTGGCAAAGATGGAAGTTCTTTGTGTAAATAGCTTAGGTTACTTAATTGTAGCTTTAGTTAACAAATTAGCCTCGTGTTAGCAAAAGGCTGTTACACTTGGGACACAAATCTTCTTTTGCATGATTTGATAATACAGGATTACATAGTTTAATTAGTGCCCAACCAAGAATAGCATTCTCCTAGCTCAATTGTTAAATTAGAAATGGTTGGGGCCTGGGGGTACCTATAGCTTCGGTGAGATTCATTGTCTTATTATCTTTTTTTTTTTTTTTTTTTTTTTTAAGGAAAGAGACATTTATTAGAATCAAATTGGAATATCTACAATCGAAGAACTTCCATCAATGCAAATTATCTTTCTAATTAACTATTATTTCCATCAATGCAAATTATATTGCTAAATTTAATTTACGTGCCCGTTACTGTAGATTCAAATTCCACAAAGATTTTGATTTATTAGTTGGGACTTCTGGTGTGGGAGCAAATATGTTATTCCATATATTATGTGTCAATTCTATTTCTTACAAATAATAAGTAACTCTCTTAATCATAAAATTTAAAAAAAAAAAATCAGCAACTTTACGTGTACATAATTGACGTAGAATATCTGTGACAATATATATATTCTAATACGTGCGGGTTCAGTTAAATCGTGAGTCTTCCCGCACACGATTTTTAACCGGTCGTCTTTTCATTTTGGACTTTTCGTGCGAAACTTGTCCGCATTGGCTTTGTTATTATAGCCACACACACACACCTCGCGCACTCCACGCGCTCCAGAGCTCTACGGGATGGCCGATGTCTTTCTACGTCCGCAACTCAACACCTCGCTTCGCCCACAACGCTGAAGGCGTCCCTGGCATCTTCATGGCGCCTATGACAACCGATGTCGTTCAGCACACCCGTTCTATGCGCACGACGTTCTTACGACGTCTTCTCGACGCCCTTACATCGCCGCACGACGGGCCGCGTGGTTGGCCGTCGTTTTTACCCGTGGTAGAATGGTGTCGGTTCTCGACCGTCCGTGCGGCGTCCTAGCCGTTGAGTTTTCATGCACGGACGTCCCATTCTGACCCACGCCAGCTCAAATCGTGGCCATTTTTCGTCAGTCCTACGACGTTGTGGATGCCCCGCATTGCACAGGCCAGGCTCATTATATACTCTTCCAATGTGCCACAAATTCAAACTCTTATTGCAGCAAATTAAGATTTTTCCAAATCATGAATTTAAGACTTTGGGGGATTCTTTTCTAAAGAAAGATGGCTTAGATGGAATAGTTTTAAGCCTCTCGCTACCCCTGATGCTGAAAAACTCCTGATTTTCCTACTTAGACAGAGGCCTTGTCAACGGAATATTCAAATTAGCATGAATGTCCTACTTTACTTTAGATGATACGCCTTGCTGAACTAAATCTTTTGAAGGATAGTTGGATGATTTCTTTCACAATCATCTCAACTCTCTCCATGTTTCTCTTATTTTTTTTAAATATTTTTAATAGGACCCATATTATTTTTTTTTCCTCAAATCCCTCCTCCCTCATTTAGTCTCTCCTCTTCCAAACACCACTACTTTTAGATATTTTCTCACATTTCCCTCAACATTTTTATTCTTTCCATTTTCCCATCTTCTCAAACAATAACTCAAGGAACATGTTAACACATTATTAAATGTATAATTTATATGGTATTCCCACCAACACATTTATCGATACACATTATACTTAAAACATGTATTGATAAATAAATATAAAAAAAAATATTTGCAAAAATATCCATATATTAACATGTATCATTATAACACATGTTAACTAAATCTATAAATATAAAATATATATTAATAAATATGTTGATAAAAATAAATATACATTTATTAGTAATATATTAACATATACCCCTTAAAACGCACTAGTTAAAAAAACACTTAGGGTGCGTTTGATTGCAAGGTGGAAAAGGTATGGAAAAGAAATTAATTTCATGTAGTTATTTTTCTAGGAAAAAATCTATAAATTTTAAAAAAATTCAATGGATAACTTAATTTGGGTGTTTGATTATCATTATTTTGCAAAAAAAAAATAGTTATTTTTCATTAAAAATAATATTTTCTATAGATTGGACAAGTTTTATTTTCCACCATTCTAAAAAAATATGAAAAATTATAGTTTAAAAAAATAATTTTATAAGAAATATAAGCGAACAAACATTATAATTGGTAAAAATTTAGAAAATTTTTGAGTCGCACCCCACTCAATGTACACATATGAGTGGTGCACCCCACTCGATTCACCATATGCATAAGTAATCCCTCTTATGACGGAAATCGTTAGAAAAAATGATTCGTGTCGTTTGTCATATATTTATGACCGAAATACCCTTTATGAGTTCATGTCCTTTGACTCCGCGCCAAACCCCTCTCTCTTCTTCTTCCAGACGCTTCATCTTCCTTCCTCCCTTCTCGACGAACTTCCCCTCTCCCCCTCTCGTCTCGATCCCCCCTGTTTCTCTCGTTCCAGCCTCCCTCTCCAAAGCTTCGTGGAGACAGAGAGGTAAGAACATGACAACAATTTGTTTTTTGTTAACATTTTTTTGGAACCAATAGGAAAGATTAGTTATGATCTTCTTAACTTTATGCAGGATCTTGAAGACTGAAAGAAAGGAAGAAGAGCTTCCATGGCTGCGTGTCGAAAAGGGTATTGATTCGTAGTTTAGGGTTTATATTGTATGTTGCTAATTTTATGGAATTGGGTTCGAATTTTTTAGAATTGAGTAGGAACTTAGGGTTTGTTTCCATTTAAAATAGTATGATTTAGGGTTTCTCGAACACTGATTCCATTATATTTTGATGAAATTATTTGAAATTGGGTAGAAATTGTTGTGCTGTTAGTGAATTTGGGTAGAAACATAGAAAGCTTTGTTAGTGAATGCTAGTGAATTTGGGTTTGTTTCCATTTTGTTCTGTTAGTGAATGTTAGTGAATTGGGTATTACATTTCTCGAACACTTAGGGTTTGTTTCCATTTTGTTCTGTTAGTGAATTTGGGTAGAACATAGAAAGCTATTAGTCAATTTATATGCTTTTTTAGTGAATGTATGAAGTCTGTTAGTGAACAAACATTTTTTTGTGCTGATTCTATGCACTGTTAGTGAATTTATATGCTTTGTTATTGAAAGTTTAATTTTACAGGAATTATATGGTCAGATTCCATATGAAGGATCCTTCAGTTGTGAATGAAGTCGACCATGACCTAATAAGCTTGTTGGATATTCCCTATGTAGTGAAGAGTAACCATCTAGAGGCCACATTTAAGTATTATTGGATTGATAATCTAAAAGATGGGGAAACAGTAGAGTTGTTGAATGATGGTGGATTGTTGGACATGTTCATTAAACAAATGCCTGATCATAATGGAGAGCTACACATTTACTTAGAAGATGTGCCAGTTCCTACTGAGCAAGACACTCCCTGTCACGCCCCGATCCCGGAGGATCGAAAACTAGCCACTGGGCGTGATGCCGTACAAGTCTAGATTGCACTTGTACAAGGCAAAACCATTACAGTTCCTGGTAATTCTCAGAAAACATCGACAACGCAGCGGAACCAAGCAGATAAATTGAAGTCACACAATTTATATAGAAATGTATCTCTTTATTGATAATCAAAATAGATTACAAGACTTACAGCAGAATACAGAGTTTACAACTGATTACAAGGCTTTTGAATAGCCAACTGAATGTATACACTTGCCCTTTAGGCTACAATGAACATACCGACTTCTTTACCATGAACTTGCCAATATGGCTACAATCTCACTGGTACAACTGAGTTCCCATGTCCCATACATTATGTCCCGTATAGCAGAAGACATCGTCTTACAAGAAGAGCTTCTGCACACCCATCCGATTCATCGATGCCAAGCACTGATTCACAGGATTTCCCCCAAGCAAACACCTGTAATATTGCCCACAACGTGGGTCAGTACATCATCAATGTACTGGCGAGCGGTGCTGGCCCAACTCACCTAAGAAGACAGCACTAAGTAATCATGTTACAGAATATTATTATCAATGGTCTTTCTCGTTGCCTTAGGGTCAATTTCATGTTATAGCCGACAAGAAGTAAAGCATGCAAATCTCATAGCCAACATAATTAAAAGCATACTGTTATCACCCTTTGGTGATTCTTACCCACGGTCGTGTAGCCATCCCTGTACATTTATAATACTTACTCTGCCTGCACAAGACATTGTTAGAAACAATATCATGATTCAATATGAATATCACCGTTCAGGTGATTCTTACCAACAGCCGACATCCTTCCCTGTATTTGAGTAATAACTTACTCTGCCTGCATAAGACATCATTAGCACCTGACCTATCTATATGAAGGTCACTGGCGACACGCCATCCTGGACCGTCTTACAGGTATACAGCGCCCTTGCCAGTGCAGGTAGCTAGCCCCACTGCAAGTCCTGTATACCGTGCTACTACTTTAGCACTGCCACTACTTCAACATTGGTTTCCCCTAGGACGAACCGGGTTCCATGGCCCAGGAATACCGTTCGAGAAACCACCTTGTCGACAAGTTGTCCATGACCATGCAACTATATGCAACTTATCTAAGAAGAAAACATATAATGCATGATAAGGAAAACTAAGCAAAACCATCATTCTTATTCGTTTTGCCATCTTGCCATCTAGCCATCTTGCCTTGAGCCAATGCTCACATTATCATCTGCCCAATCCAGGGTCTTGGCGTAATCAACATTCTACATCGGCGACGGGATAATAGAATGTTGTTACCCAATGCCTTGCCACATCTTTGATACCAAACATCTTTCCAACCAAATTCAATGTACTCACCGCCCAATTCCTGGGACTTAGCATCTGTTTAGCATATATCCATTCGGACATAATTCAAGCATACTCACTGTCCAGTTCTTGGATCTTAACATCTGTATTACCATCTATTCATTGAGCCAACGCTCGATATACTCACCGCCCAAGTATTTGGGACTTTGCCTTCACCTGTCATGTAATTCATCGCAACAGCGTACAAGTATACAATTTATTTAGCCACAACAGTTTACGTTCAGGTGATTATTATCTTTCATTATCTTTCCAAATTCCATGCAAGGTGTTATTGAGCAATTCAACAAGAAACATAGCATACTATCCTTATTTTAAGCGTGAAGCTAAAGGATCTTTGAAGGGTTCAACACTACTCACATTCATAGGACGATTTCCGCCACGATCGCATAGTCTTCCAAGCGATCCTTCGCATAATCCCAAGTCCAACAAGGCTTCATCGAACCAACCATCCATCATAAGGCATCTTGCGGGTCGGGGCACTACAATATATACCACCCAGAAAAAGTTTCGTCCTCGAAACTTAAAACAAAACTCATCCCCAAAATTTCAACCAACTCTTCATGAAACTTCTCAACGATCAACTTTGCACCATCTAATATTTCTCCGCAATCTCTCGATTGATTTCAAGTAATGTACCATTTCGTTACAACATCCCAATTGATTTAACATAGTTTACCATCTTTGATCTTTCCTCCGACACTCGTGCAAATCCTTAGCACATGATAATCCTCCCCGTGGCTTCGTTTGTATTCAGCATATCACTTAGTTGGAATCATACACATATTTTAGGCGTCCCCGAAATACATGCACTTCAGCCAAGTTCAGTGATAGAGAAAGCGAACGAGCTACGGTGTACCTTCCTTTTCGAACATCATTAATTCTCTTTGAATATCTTATATAATCCCACTTGTTCATTCAATAGCCAACAAACTAATAACACAATAGATGTTGCCAAATTCAACTCGATAAATTTTCCACAATCGATCCCAATCCACAATCGATCCCAACAGTTTCCAAAGTATTCAGACTTAGATGTATCAAGTATTCCTTTCAAGTTCATTGTCATCCATGCCACTAAAGTTGATAAATCATATAGCCATATTTCATTCGATACCCCAATTCTCATTGGTCAAATCCTGTACTCGTTATCGTTCGCATCCATACACTTGTTTGCAACTCATAAATTTCTCGGTCATGATCCATCTTCCAAATCGTACATATCTTCAAATTGTACCACCATTCCAATCTAGCAACATTTCTTGTTGTACTCTAACATTTTCTCGTATTGATCAAGCCAACATGTTATTCTCGCGCATAAACAACTTTTATATCCAACAACATTAATCCTGAGGGTCGTTCTTATTCACATTCGCATCTCGCCGATCTCGACTACATGTATTATCCAATTCCGTCATTACACTTATCCTCAATCTTGATCCGGTCAATGAAATTATTCCAACTATCTCAAAGCACTACCAACAATTTTCGCAGCTCAATATCAATCAACCAATCCAACCAGTTCTAATAATTCCCAACATTTCAACCAAGGCAACTCAATTTCCGAAACCAACATGATCCGTCATCCCATCCAACATTATAACATCAAAATTTTCCAAATATCTATTCAATTCCAAAGCCTACCTTCCAACACATCTTATTCATTCCAACTATACTCATGCAACACCAATAGGGACATCCTACGGTTTTCCAATAGTCAACTTAGCATACAATCAAGTCTCTACGGTCAGCTAATCTAAGCTAAACCAAACATTCAGCTAACCCATATGAGATGAGTAGCTATCAGGGACATACTTATCTCTTATCTTAGAGGCAACCAATTCTCAACATAGGGGCAACTCTATGGTCCGACCAACTTAGGGACATGGGACACCACCCCAATCTTATGAACTTATACCCAACACGGACAACTGAAGAACATAGCCAACCAATCTGAGACTTAATCAAGCAACCAACAATCTAGGCAACAAACCGACACTCTAGGCAACCAGCCAACAATCTAGGCAACCAACCGACAATCTAGGCAACTAGCCAATAATCTAGGCAACCAACCGACAATCTAGGCAACTAGTCAACAATCTAGGGTCAAGTCTTTCTACCCGTACTCATACTCGAGTCATACCCAACGAAGTCTCATTCTAGACTTACCCACAACCAACAAAATCTATCCGACAATTCTATCCAATAATTCTATCCCACAACTCTATGGGCCAATCTCGAAGTTATCATATAAAATTCCTTAATCAAGTATCCAAGATTTCAATTTCCAACTTGCATAGACATAGCATCACTTGTTCAATCCGACTTGCATCCTCATATCGTACTCATATGTCTATTCAATCGGGTCAACTATTCTGAATCATCATCCGACATTGTTATCTCAATACTTTATCACTTATGATCTCTTTCCTACGGTCTCTTCGCGACATATTCGTTTTCCACATTCTTAGATCATCGATACGGTCCGTACTCTTTTAACCAACAAAAATAAGGCAACTATAATCATATTTCTTCCGAGGCATCATTTATAAATTTTCTAACACCAACACGGTCATCTCTTAGCAATTCACGTTAACTATCAATATTAGTTTTGTATCATCTCCTTCTGATTCCATAAGAAGATTTACTATTCATGTACCAATCCAATCTCTATAGCACCAATCATCTCGCATCATATATCGGTCATCTTAGTGGACATGACATAACTCATCGGCTAAGTCATAATCCAACAATTCTATATTCCACCCAACTTGTTATTCATGTGACAACATCATCTACCGACAGGGTCTATTACATATCGCTGCACCTCGATACTTATTTGTGTTCCAGCCATTCGACTCTCGTAAGGAACATCTACTCTTTCGTACATCAAGGGACAAGTACCCATTCTCTATGCCTCAAAATAGTCAAGGGTCATAACTTGTTAATTCGGGACATCAATTTCCTTCAAGCACACTGCACCACGTGCTAAGATCATCTATTCCACAAGCCCATTCTCTAACTTTTCGGTCATTGATGCAACTCTCTGCATCTTCTAAATCATTCGCAGCATCCTGATAAGCGTCTAACATCACCATCAATTCTATCGATATCCAACATGCAATTTCTTTAACTCAATTCCAACATCGTTCAATATTCGGTCCATAGTTGTTCTCACAAAATCTTTCAATAGCAACACCACACTATCATTACCAAGCCTACAATCCTTCTACCAACTGATTCAAGTACTCGCCTGAATCTGAAATTCTTTTCTTCCCAACCAAGGCATTCATTTCATATCATCAATTCTCTTATTACCCAACATAATGCTAACCGATAAGGTCTAGCGACGGTTCACCCGAACACATCAAAATCTCGTAACGGTCATCCGAACTTAATCATCAAGGGACATTCCTAGCCGTCATGTATCAATCGTAAGCTCAACTACGATTCGATACCATCCAATACCTTATAGGTAAAGCAATCACAAAGTCATAAACACAACAAGGGTCAAGGGACATCTTATCACGACGAGGGTATATGTAATATACCATCCAGAGCTCAAGCCATTCCGACACAATATTCTCTCACATCAAACCAACGTCTAACATGGACAATCCATCCTGCAGTGGTTATGCTGACCACAAATACCGACTCATGATTCTGTCGGTTCCCATTCACTGAAATCCATGCACATTCTGTTCCAACATACCATGCCATCACCCACTGTCGATTGCTGCATAACAATCGATTCAAAGAATCCCACACATAAGACATCCAGCATACATCACAAACTTACGCATCGCATCATTGTTATTCTTTTTGGTATCTTTTAGAAATTCAACAAAGCACACATATCACAGTCCATATATTTAGACTTATTGTATGGAACACCCAGTGAGAGGTTAGAATGATCAACGGACTTTCAGTCAAGGGAACAACATAGAATAGTTTGGGAGCAACACAGAATAATCGCAGAAGCACTATGAGTCATCATAGAGGCAACTTTGATTTCATCGCAGAAGCAACTTTGAGTATTCGCGGAAGCAACTTTGATTCACCGCGGAAGCAACTTTGAATAATCGCGGGAGCAATCTTTGAATCATCGCGGAAGCAGCTTAGAATCATCTTAGTAGCAACGTTGATTCGAAACAAATCGAATAGGAATCCAAGGACGTAAAGTCGTGCTCTGATACCATTATGTCACGCCCCGATCTCGGAGGATCGAAAACTAGCCACTGGGCGTGATGCCGTACAAGTCTAGATTGCACTTGTACAAGGCAAAACCATTACAGTTCCTGGTAATTCTCAGAAAACATCGACAACGCAGCGGAACCAAGCAGATAAATTGAAGTCACACAATTTATATAGAAATATATCTCTTTATTGATAATCAAAATAGATTACAAGACTTACAGCAGAATACAGAGTTTACAACTGATTATAAGGCTTTTGAATAGCCAACTGAATGTATACACTTGCCCTTTAGGCTACAATGAATATACCGACTTCTTTACCATGAACTTGCCAATATGGCTACAATCTCACTGGTACAACTGAGTTCCCATGTCCCATACATTATGTCCCGTATAGCAGAAGACATCGTCTTACAAGAAGAGCTTCTGCACACCCATCCGATTCATCGATGCCAAGCACTGATTCACAGGATTTCCCCCAAGCAAACACCTGTAATATTGCCCACAACGTGGGTCAGTACATCATTAATGTACTGGCGAGCGGTGCTGGCCCAACTCACCTAAGAAGACAGCACTAAGTAATCATGTTACAGAATATTATTATCAATGGTCTTTCTCGTTGCCTTAGGGTCAATTTCATGTTATAGCCGACAAGAAGTAAAGCATGCAAATCTCATAGCCAACATAATTAAAAGCATACTGTTATCACCCTTTGGTGATTCTTACCCACGGTCGTGTAGCCATCCCTGTACATTTATAATACTTACTCTGCCTGCACAAGACATTGTTAGAAACAATATCATGATTCAATATGAATATCACCGTTCAGGTGATTCTTACCAACAGCCGACATCCTTCCCTGTATTTGAGTAATAACTTACTCTGCCTGCATAAGATATCATTAGCACCTGACCTATCTATATGAAGGTCACTGGCGACACGCCATCCTGGACCGTCTTACAGGTATACAGCGCCCTTGCCAGTGCAGGTAGCTAGCCCCACTGCAAGTCCTGTATACCGTGCTACTACTTCAGCACTGCCACTACTTCGGCATTGGTTTCCCCTAGGACGAACCAGGTTCCATGGCCCAGGAATACCGTTCGAGAAACCACCTTGTCGACAAGTTGTCCATGACCATGCAACTATATGCAACTTATCTAAGAAAAAACATATAATACATGATAAGGAAAACTAAGCAAAACCATCATTCTCATTCGTATTGCCATCTTGCCTTGAGCCAATGCTCACATTATCATCTGCCCAATCCAGGGTCTTGGCGTAATCAACATTCTACATCGGCGACAGGATAATAGAATGTTGTTATCCAATGCCTTGCCACATCTTTGATACCAAACATCTTTCCAACCAAATTCAATGTACTCACCGCCCAATTCCTGGGACTTAGCATCTGTTTAGCATACATCCATTCGGACATAATTCAAGCATACTCACTGCCCAGTTCTTGGATCTTAACATCAGTATTGCCATCTATTTATTGAGCCAACGCTCGATATACTCACCGCCCAAGTATTTGGGACTTTGCCTTCACCTGTCATGTAATTCATCGCAACAGCGTACAAGCATACAATTTATTTAGCCACAACAGTTTACGTTCAGGTGATTATTATCTTTCATTATCTTTCCAAATTCCATGCAAGGTGTTATTGAGCAATTCAACAAGAAACATAGCATACTATCCTTATTTTAAGCGTGAAGTTAAAGGATCTTTGAAGGGTTTCAACACTACTCACATTCATAGGACGATTTTCGCCACGATCGCATAGTCTTCCAAGCGATCCTTCGCATAATCCCAAGTCCAACAAGGCTTCATCGAACCAACCATCCATCATAAGGTATCTTGCGGGTCGGGGCACTACCCTCCCTCTAAGAAGAACATGAAAAAGTAGCACACAAACCACAGTTTGATACTAGGCAGCGTGTGAAGAAAGTAGCACACAAACCACAGTTTGACACTCCCTCTAAGAAGAACATGAAGAAAGTAGAACACCCAACGTATTCTACTGACAGTTCTGAGGAGGAGTTGGAAAATGAAGAAGACAAGAGCTTGGGTCACAGCCTGTGAAAGAGTTTGGTACACAAAATGAGACTCAGTTTGTGGAGATGAACCAATAGTTGAAGACGATGACACAGAATCTGATGAGTCTTTTTACCAACAGGTGAAGAAGATGACTCTTTATGTTATCTTAATTATTTGTTCTCTAACACAATTTGTAATGTTTATTTGCAGCAGATGAAGAAGATGACACAGAAATTGAGCCTGTAGATGACTTCTGGGGGGAATATGTTGTGGATCCAGATAATAACAAAGAAGAATGGGAAGAAGAGACAGAGTATCGAAGGTCACATGCTCATAAGAAGAAGATGTCAATGAAGAAGGCTGGCAATTGATGAAATCAATCATGCAGATGAGTACCAAAGCCCTGACTCATCCCCTTCTGAGGGGGAGGAAGAAGGTGGGAGAAAAAATGGGTGGGGGAAGTTGATGACCTGTATAGTGATGGTGAGATGGATGAGGAGAACATGGCTCCAGTTGTGAGTGGCCTAGTCCTATGGCAGCAATGGCTACTCCTGGTGATTGCAGAAAGTATTTGAGAGCATGTGCCATAAATAACAGGTTTGAAATAAAGTTTGTTAAAAATGATGGTACAAGAATATGGTGTGTATGCCAAGAAGAAACATGCCCTTGGATGTGTAGGGTGAGAATTAATAGTGTTGACAAGACAACATGTACACTAAGACAGTTAAATGAAGAGCACACATGTAGGCACACCTCAAACTTGCATAATAAAATGGCTAATAGCAAATTCATAGCCGAGGTATTGGAAGACGATATGAAGGCCCCCATACTTCATGGAAGGCTAATGATGTGCAAAAGCAAATATGGTTGAAGTGTACTGTGAATGTTTCATACTGGAATGCCCACAAAGCATTGTTAAGAGTGAGGGAGAGAATGTTTGGGGGTTATGAAGAAAGCTATAGGAAAGCCCCTGAGGTTGCAAAGCAAATTGTTACTACCAACCCAGGTATGTAAATGTATGTTATGCATTAGTTCATGTACTTATGTTATGTATTAGTTAATGTAGATGCATTAGTTAATGTACTTATGTTTGTATATGGGACAGGAAGTGTAGCTTTCTGTGGAAATACTAGGGACTCTGGAGTTTGGATATTGCTCTGTTGGATATGAAGCTAGTTGGGAGGGATTTATACATGGGTGCAGACCATTAGTTGGCTTGGATGGCTGTCATCTAAAAGGAAAGTACGGAGGGGTGTGTTTGTCAGCAACTGCTTTGGATGAAAATAATGGTTTGTTTCCACTTGCCATCTATATATGCACGTCTGAGAGTGAGGCAACATGGGGACATTTTCTTACTCTTATTAAGGACAAGTTGCTTCAACATAGAAAAAGGGTGACCTTCATATCTGACAGGCAAAAAGGCCTAGGACTAGCTGTGGAGAGAGAGTTCTATGGACACCCACATAGATTTTATTTCAGGCACTTCTACAAGAACTTCAAAGCCCATGTGAATGGTAGCCAGCAAATGAAGCAGCTTACATGGGGTGCAGCTAGAGCCTACAGACAGGTAGACCAAGCTAAGTATATAAAGCAATTGAGAAGCAATGTCCTATTGGTCACCAATACCTTATAGCAGAGAGCAGAAACAGGTATTCTACTAATTCATATGCAAATTTTCTTACTGATACATGGATACATGATACTTATCTTCTGAACTGAACTGAAGATAAGTATCTGCTACATTATGTGAAGTATCTGAACTGAAGATAAGTTCATTCATATATTAAGTTCATACATACATGCTGATACATGCTAATTCATACATTATGCTATAGTATCTGAACTTAAGTTCATACCATTTCATACCAACAGGTGGTGCAGAGCATATTTCGAGACAACAACAAAGTGAGCATATTACCATAACTTTTATGAAAGTTTCAACAATTGGATTGGTGAACTAAGAAGTAAACCCATCACAATGCTTGTAGAGATGTTCCATATGATGGTAATAAAGTTGATATAGAGAGGAAAATGACTTCAATGAAATGGAGTGACTTGGACTTGACTCCTAGAGCACAGAAAGTGATTGATCAAAGGGCAAAGTAAGTGAACAGATATTACGTTATTGGGGCTGATGAGGGCTTATTTTGTGTAACTAGTGTGTTCTCAATAGAGAACAGATGGACTGTTGATACTCGTATTGGGACTTGTGACTGCTTCGTATGGGATTTAACAGGGATCCCATGTGTCCATGCTGTAGCTGCATTGTTACCTAGCAGGCCCACATGGACTATGTGAGTATAGAAGCAGACTTTTTAAGCTAATATCTTTATTATGCTAATTCCTTGTTTAATATGTACAGGTACACAAGTCCCTACTATCATGCCACTACCTATAAGAGGGCTTATGCTGGGAAGATTGTTCCATTGCCAGACCAATCCTTATGGGATCCAGTAAACAATCACTACTTTGTATTACACTTTTGGTTATACTTCACTTTGTATAGTATACTTATTTAATATCTACTTT